>JARFXV010000356.1:822500-926981 GCA_031761425.1 Cosmopolites sordidus | reverse complement strand
TGAATCTCAAGATAAAATTATATCCTGATGATGCTAACATGGTTAGCGAAACGTGCGTCGAGAGGTTTAATAAAAAGATATTTGGTGTTTAGTGGCGCATCTCTTCAAGTTTAGTGTTTCGCGCCAAAGGTTCCGATAGAAAAATTGAATATTTACCTCATTGAATTCAGAAAATAATGCTCTTTCCAACAGTGCCAAATTAAAGTACTGTTTTCGTTTGAAAAAAATTAAGTTTCAAGCCTTGGATTTCAAATAAGCGATAAGAAAAAAAAATTAAAATACATTGTGTCAAAAAATGTACCGGGAATTGATCATTTGAAAGCCCGCTTAACGGGATTGGGACTGAAGAAAATCTTCCACACTACTAATTATTAATTAATTTTGGGTACTCCTGTATACGGCAAGGCTCCAGGAAAGGACAGTGTAACTGTCGAAATGCTAAAAGCTGCTGGTCGGACGTTACACTGGCAAAATTATACTCAAAATGCCTCAAAGAACAAAAAGTACCTGACTTATGGAAAAATGCAGAAGTGATTCTTTTACATAAAAAGGAGCACATGAAGATTTAAAGAACTATACGTCCAATAACCCTCCTATCAGTAATGTACAAAGTTTTCACTAAGATAATTTCTAAAAGAATATTAAAAAAACTGAATGACGTACAACCAAGTGAACAAGCAGGATTCAGTAAAATAGATCACATCCAGGTTGTACAAAAAAGCATTTGATTCTATCTCAAAGCATGCGATGATGGATGCACTGCTTAGCCAAGGTGTAGAGAGAACCTATGTAAATCTATTAGAATCGATAAATGATGGAGCTACAGCCACAATTCACCTTGAAGATCTTGAAGTGGGAATTAATGTAGAACAAGGTGTACGGCAGGGTGACGCAACATCGCCTACTCTTTTCTCGGCTGGCCTTGAAGAAGTGTTCCGTAAACTGGATTGGGAACAGGATAGTGTAAAGATCAATGATGCAAACTTAAACCATCTTAGATTTGCAGATGATATTGTTCTCATTTCACAAGACCCAGAGGGGCTGCAAAGACGCATACAAGAACTGCAAAGGGCTGGCGAACCATTTGGCTTGAAAGTAAACCTGAAAAAGAGTCAGGTTAACATAACCGTATTAACCTTATTAACATAACCTGACATATTGAACAATAACTTTGCTCAGGACAGAAGAATTTCAGTTTTAGGAAGGGATGTGGAGATTGTGGACAGCTTTATATATCTTGGGCAGAGGATTTCAATGGAGGGGAATACCGCCCGGGAGGTGGAACGGTGAGTTAAATGTGGCTGGCAGGCATTTGGTAGGCTCAACATAGTGTTTAAGAGCAGTCTCCTGAAAAGAAAGATTTTGCCTGAAAAGAAAAGTCTTCTATCAGTGCGTTCTACACCTTATGACATACGGAAGTGAAACCTGGACACTCACATCGCAATCAATTCAAAAACTTCGGTGGCACAGAGGGGAATGGAAAGATGTATGCTCAGCATTACAAGACGAGACAGAAAGTCCTGCGCATGGATCAGGAAACAAACAAAAGTCTGTTACATCATTGGAAGAGCAAAGCAATTGAAATGGAGATGGGCAGGCCATATAGTGAGGAGATGGGACGACAGATGGACAGATGGACCAAGGCAATCCTGGAGTGGAAAGCACAATGGATTAATGGCATCGTTAAGTATACTGAACCCGACTGGCAGAGGAAAGCCCATGACCGTGAAAGTTGGAAGCATGCTGAAGAGGCATTCATCCTGCAGTAGATCGATACAGGCTGATGATGATATATATATGAACATTTTTGTTGGTTGCTTGACCGGGAAGGAGCCCCACCTATCCCTTCAACTGGATGACATTTGTTATATATACATATATATATATATATATATATATATATATATATATATATATATATATATATATATATATATACATATATATATATATATATATATATATATATATATATATATATATATATATATATATAGGTTGTGGGAAGTATGTGTCGCGTAGTTTTTGACTGCCGCGAACATTCACCGTAGGATGGCGCGAGTTTCATTGAGATTGCGGACTTGGTCTTGCTCTGTTCGTTTCGTTTCAGCTGTCTCACTGCGTTGAGCTCGAGCCCAGCTGATGACGGCTGTGAGGCTAGAAACCGGTTCTGGCAGATACTTGTCTCGGCATGGTGACGGCGACTGATTTGAGTCGAGCAGAGGTACGTTTAAGTACGGATGAAAAATTTCTGTTTTTCATATATATATATATATATATATATATATATATATATATATATATATATATATATATATATATATATATATATATATATATATATGTTAATTCGTTGAGTTTCGCGGATGGAAGAATACGCTAGACTATTAGTCCAGGAGTACATCCGATCGTTTGTGTCCCGTTTGTTGGGAACGTGCAGACGTTTCGCCAAGGTCACACTTGGCATTCTCAATGCTTGTCTGAAGACTGAAAGCATGGTGAAGAATTTAATTTCAGTTTTCAGACAAGCATTGAGAATGGCAAGTGTGACGTTGGCGAAACGTCTGCACGTTCCCAACAAACGGGACACAAACGATCAGATGTAATCCCGGATTAATAGTCTAGTATATATATATATATATATATATATATATATATATATATATATATATATATATATATATATATATATATATATGTATATATATATATATATATATATATATATATATATATATATATATATATATATATATATATATATATATATATATATATATATATGTATATATATATATATATATATATATATATATATATATATATATATATATATATATATATATATATATATACATGTATATACACGCACCCTCTCCAACCAGTTGTGCCAACAAGAATGGACTAAACGATAAAGAGTAACAAATTTGTATGGCTTACCGATTCTACCTGTTCAAGAATATCGCGAAGGAATGTCGATTGAAGGGTCAGGTAAAGGGATTCTTAGAATGAGGGACGCGGTTAGATCAGCACAGGTCGCTTTCGAGGTATTCTTTTGTGTTGTTCGACGAGTTCGACAATGGCAGATTTAGGTCGGATTTGGTAAGATCCTTCTTAACGCCGGCTTCTAAGCGGTAAAAAGGTATTGGCATTTGAAATATTTGCTCAATTATCAAACAGATTGTTTTGGATTTATCACGTAGGACAGATTTTCATGTATCGATTACCATTTGGTTTCTGGTCCACTGATACAAATATCTGAATGTCTGAATTCATCTCTATACTTAATGTTAGGTGAACCCATAAGTAATAATTTTAACTTATCAGTAATTTAATAACAAAATTTAACTTAATATACAGTATGTCGAAGAAATAACGGAAATTCTTAAATTAAAAAAAAACAATTAGTTATATTACCAAAATAATTTGCTCAACCGCTAGAAACGTTCAATCAATGCTAGAAGAGATTTTTTATGTCGTTTTTCGGAATCGCTTCAGTGGTCCTCGTCACGGCTTCTTGGATTTGTGGGACTGTCATAAAACCTTCCATTATTGATCAGTGTGAGTTTCAGGAACAGGAAATAGTCACACTAAGATAAATCAAGCGAAAACGGAAGATGCTTAAGCAGAGATTTGTTTTTTCGCCAAAAATTCACGAACAGCGACGGTCCTGTGAAATAATGTATGGGTCATGGATGATATTGGGTCCTCACTCGAACGATTCGTATTTAATTCCCCCGCAATCCATATCACAGTCGAATTCGCATCGTAAGCGGTTATTTCATACATTTTTTCTGGACTTTGGATCGTCTTTCAAAACATCTCGACCGTCCTGGAATCGCCTGTACTACTCTAACACACGTTTACGGGATAATAAATCATCACCATAGAATATTTTCATCTCTGTAAAAGTTTTACCAAGTTTGAATCAAAACTTAATATTAGCTCTTTGTTCCACCGTGTTTTGTGTTGAGGCAACAAAACGTACTGTTACTTTAAGCGCTATAACTTGACAGTGTGTTGATCGATTCTAATGATGGTGGTCTCATTTGATAAAGGAGATATATAGATTTCAGATTATATATTGTTTCAATAGATGACGGGCGCTAGTAGTTTTCTTTAATGTTAAAATGTTTCCTTATTTTTCCGACTTAATATATTCTAACTAAATATATTCTAACTTAATATATTCTAATTAAATATATTCCAATTAAATATATTATAATTAAATATATTCTAATTAAATATATTCTAATTAAATATATTGTAATTAAATATGTTCTAATTAAATATATTCTAGATAAATATATTCTAATTAAATATGTTCTAATTAAATATATTCTAATTAAATATATTCTAATTAAATATATTCTAATTAAATATATTCTAATTAAATATATTAATATTCAGAGTGTTTATTGTTAAATTTTGAAAAAAATAGATGAACCCTATAAGAGTGAAAGAACAAAGTGTGGATAAATTTCATATTAAACATTGTGTTTATAACAACTGAAAAATGTACAAAGGGAGGGCAAAATTACCCATTCCAAAACAACCATGTATCGACCCTAAAAAAATGTTACTGTAGTGGGATTATACCAGGTGTCCCATTAAGGATGGATCGCGGCCGTATCTTGAAAACTATTTATCCCACAGCTTTGGGGAAAAAAAATTGTACTTGAGAAATTCACCAAAAATATTTTTAAGCTTCTAAAACGACCGCAAGAGGGCGTGACGAGCTAAACATTTTTAAAAATCTTTTTTTTTTGTGTATTTTCAAGTGTTAACCGAGTAAGAAAAATGCTCAGTTATAATTAGCAAACTGTCCTACAACTTTGTTTTATGACATTTTATCGTAACTTCGCGAATAAAGAAGTGGGGGGAGTTTTACCTATTTAGATAAAAAGTCGTCTAATGTCCGTTTGCCTAAACCGATTTTCCTCAATTTGGATTCATTTAAAAGGCAATTACTGGGACAATCAGATAATCTGGGAGATAAATTATTTACTTTATAAATGAAACCGCGAGGTGGCGTTACATTCAACAATAGCGTTTTGAAGTTTTGTTCAGTTTTTCAAATGGAATGGTACAGCTTTTATTACATGGCTAGAAAGGTGATTTAAAGAGGAATCATCCAGTGAAAACCCGAAATCGATATCTCTGACATGTCAAGAGATATTTCGATTTTTCTGAAAAAATCAGTTATTATTTCACTACTACCTGCATTAAGTTAAAAAAATATTAACCTAATGTTTGCCTTCCTTCACACTTTACCCAGGCTTAGGACTGGTCCAAATTCTTCGTGCCATATTAATTTGGAGCGTGTTTAAAGGCCAACGGACCAACAACGAAGATAATAATAATAACAACAGTGAAATAAAATTAACTACACAACAGACTAATAATTAACTTTAACGCCTTTCTAAATGTTCAAAATGCCTTTCATCCTTAGAAATGCGAAGATTTATTTTTCGACGAGAACTAAAAGCGGCAGCTTCAATTTCCGCTCTTGAAATGCTGGTTATTGAATTTTGAATTCTTTCAATCATGTTTTCTCGTGTGGTAGAACGAGTTTGAAAAACAAGGTCTTTTAGTCTTCCCCACAAGTAAAAATCGAAGACTGTCAAATCCGGTGAGCGCGCCGGCCACGAAAATAAACTACCCCGTCCTATCCAACGATTTGGAAACGAAGCATCCAAGAAGTTTCGAACCACCTGCGAGAAGTGGGCAGGGCATCCATCATGCTGGTACCACATTTGTCTTCTTGTTTCCAACGAAACATCTTCCATTAGTTCTGGCAGTCCATTTTGTAAAAAAACTTAAATATGTTTCACTATTCAAATGTCCATTAAAAATAAAGGGACCAATAATTTTGTCTCCCAAAACACCACACCATACATTCACACACCATTTATTTTGGTGGTTGATTTCTAACATCCAGTGTGGATTAGCAACTGCCCAGTAGTGCATATTATGTAAGTTAACGCCTCCATCACTGCTTAAAGTAGCTTCATCAGTCCATAGTATGCGATTTTAGAATTGTTTATTTCCACTACACATATTTTTTAACCAGTGACAATAGTCTAACCGTTTGTCGAAATCGTTATCCAAAAGGGCTTGGTGTAAGACAATATGATAGGGGTGCAGCTTGTTATCTCTTAAAATTCGATGAACGGATGTCTTGCTAACACCTAATTCTTCAGATATTTTTCTGATACTTAAATGGGGGTTGGTTTCAACATAAGCCAGAACATTTACGACATTATCTCCATTACGAAACGATCGTAACCTGGTGCGGACTGGATCTGGATGCACAATTCCTGTTTCTCGTAAGTGTCTTGCTAGACGTGTAAACACCTTCTTCGAATAATGCCTTCTTTCGGGATATTGACTTGCATATTGCCGCTCTGCAATACATGCATTTTCAAAACATTGGAAACACACCGCCAACATGTCATAGGCCTCGTTATTCGTAAAATGCATTGTTAGATATTATTATAATAATTATTAATAATCAATAAATGCAATGTTGAAAATGTAATGCATTTCAAAACTGACAAGTTAATTTGACTGTTTTTGTTTGTTTCCATGGTTCCCTTCTTACACTCTTTGTGTAATGTACCTAAGGATTGCATGGGTTTATTTGGAAACCCGAAAACGCATAATTTCATTCATCTATTCATATAGTTTAAAAGAAAGAGTAGATATATTTATTAATGACTGATTTCAATATTCTGTCAAGTAGTATTTAAGCATCACAAAAGAGAAAATGCAACAATTGGGGAAAGGCATTTTTTCCGCTTATGTAATTAAATTAGAAAATATTATCAAGGTCAGGATTAGAACATTTATGATGATTGATACTGAATAGATAATTTTATTTTTTAAATAAAATTGTTGCGGTTGCGATTACGACCTAAATATTAAGTGACCTAACTTAACTTAATATTACGGTAAAAATTAAAACTAACTGATTTTTTTCAGAAAAATCGAAATATCTCTTGACATGTCAGAGATATCGATTTCGGGTTTTCACTGGACGATTCCTCTTTAAATTACCTTTCTTGCCACTTCAAAAAAGCTATTGTTGAATGTAACGCCACCTCGCGGTTTCATTTATAAACTAAATAATGTATCTCCCAGATTATCTGATTGTCCCAGCAATTGCCTTTTAAATGAATCCAAATTGAGGAAAATCGGTTTAGGCAAACGGACATTAGACGACTTTTTATCTCATGGACGCAGATTGTCAATAATGATGAAGATCACATTGTAAATTAAAATTGTATTCAATCTTAAATATAATAAAATGTTGTTCAATATCAAAAACGATATTACTTATGGGTACCCCTCTTATTTCCGCAACCTAATCTCGTCACATTCCAAATTGATGAGGAAGATCCTTCTGTAATTTACACGTTCTTGTCTCGCCTTACAATCTTTCGATCGACCTTCAGAATTCGACAAAATATTCGCGCGGCGAGACAAAAGCGACAACCGCGGCCTCCGGCGTCCGAATCAAAAACGAAAGTAAGAACCCCGCTTCAATCGAAAGCAATGACAAAACGCAGCGAGGTCGCAGCCGAAATAATAGCTGCCGCCGCCGATACCGATTTTGTTATTTTTCTGGGTTTTCGATGACAAATTGGACGCCCCATACATGTCCAACGGTAACCTTACGCTATTTTCTTTTTACATCATTTGATCTTTGATTATTTCCAAATAATCTACTATCATTCATTGTCGTAATAATAATAACGTAAATAATGTCGTAATGGTAATAACATTGACGTAATAGTAGTGCTTACACACATATTATCCGTATCTTCTAAATATCGTAGGCAGCTGATTAATCAGCAGCTGCGAGATCCCTAGATTTATCGCAGATAGAACTTGTAATGTGCGCGTAAAAACTTTAAGGACAGCTAATAAAAGGATGAAATGTAGCAATTGACTAAAGACAAACCTAAAAATCTTTTATTGTATATCAAACATTCCAAAACTACAAACAAAGTTGTTTTCTCGGAAAACAATAAATGAAACACATAAAACTTAAATCTTCCGGTTTTTTACTTATAAAAAGTATAAAGACATTGAAAAAAACCCTCAATAATGGGTAAAATCCCCATCTTTGCCAATAACTTCAAATATTGGGCTTTTCATTAAAAAAACAAACTTCTGGCAGAGCTGAGAGTTCGTTTTCTTGCGAAGTCTCCCCATATATTTTCTATCGGGTTTAAATCAGGACTTTTTACTGGTCAATATATAATGTACACGTTATTAACAAAAAAAATTGTACTAGACTACTAGAAGGCTCACACCGTTCTTTTTCCTCTCTGGTGGACATTTTTTTTGTTTTTTTTTCCACTCTTCTTTCAATCTGAAGAAATGATTAACTACAATATTTAATCTTCCCAATTTCTCAGCAGTAGCACAAGTCGGCCCTGAGGATAGTGGTGGCTCGTGGGTTGTTAAAGTGGGAGAGCGTAAAAGAAGATAGTGCTGCTGAAGATTTTTTTTTGCTTTCCCCTTCCTCCTTTTTACTTTTCGTGCTATTGAAACCCTATATAGGAGATGAACCAGGAAATTGAGTTAAAGGAAAGAAACCGAACGGAAATAAAATATGATGTTTTGCTCTGAAAAATTGTTTACTGTGATAAATGCTGGAGGGGCGGCGCTCTAACGCCCTCCCTCACGAGCCGCCACTGCCTGGCGGCTTGTGAGGGAAGGAGTTGGAAATGGGTTAGTTTATTTCCTTTCGGCATTGTCACAGCAAAATTGAAACGCGATACCACATGGTTTTGGTTTCACTGGTTCTTGGGCTATACTGAGAACAAAAAACCGATCGTTGTAAGTAGTTTAATACTGTTTGTTCGTAAATATTTACTGTGTCCTTATAACTTTTATATGAATTTATCACCTTTAGATGCATATCGATATTAATTCACACCATCTATGTCAACATTAACAAACATAAAGACTGATAATGATAAATTCGAACAAAAATATATTTGCAAAGCGGTTTTGAAAAATAGAGTAGTGTAAGTCCGGGGTAGTTGGCTGTAGTTACTTCAAGGTCCAGTTAAAATAAAACTACATGTATGTAGATTGTAATTATTATTTTTAATTAAATTTTAAAAGCTATACTACAGGTTAATTAACAAAAATATAATCACTTCTAATAGTGCTTAATACTACGGTTACTCATTTTTCATCGTGCATTTTTTGAGTTTCAGTTCCTTTTTTTCCTTTGTCTACATTTTGAACACATATCGTCAAATTCAGTACAATTTTCGTTAACCCAAAGTTAGCAAACGATACACTGAAGCCAGTCTTCGAGAACACGTGTTTCGAAATAATTCTCTCCACAGCCCATACAGTTATCTTGTTCTCTCCCTTCACCCTCTTCATCTAATGCATCGTATAAAAGTGGTTTTTCGTCATCGTCGCTACGGTCTCTACTGTGGGACACTTCTCACTGTTGTCTCACTGTCACGGTTGTCTTTTTCGCCAAAAACGGAATGTCCCATAGGTCCTTTTTATCATTATTGTTTTTAAAACGCCTTTCTAAGGTTTTCCTTGTAATCTATATGCTTTAGCTGCTGCATAAACTGAGATTTTATCATTTTTCAAAATGTTTATTGCCCCCGTGAATGACTTCGCTCCAATTTCCTCGGGTAGCTAATGCTTTTCTTTGGTATTTATTTGACATTTGAAATTCGATGCAAAAACAGTTACGAACCTCGCGACAGTAAGCACCAAATATGCCAAATGAGATTTTGGCGAAACGTCTGCAAGTGCCCGACAGGGACCAACTCGACAACCGCATGTACTCCCGGAAAAAACCCATACATATATATATATATATATATATATATATATATATATATATATATATATATATGAGTCTAACCTGATGAGTCTAACCAGCAACAGACGAAACATGCGCCCTCCAATGGAAGAGATGGGTGGGACTTCCTCCCGGTCAAGCAACTAACCATTGGTCATTATGACATTCTTGTATCCGCCTGAAGAAGTTAGAAACCTTACGACGAAATATAGGTTGAGGTTTATTAAGAAATGAAATTATATATATATATATATATATATATATATATATATATATATATATATATATATATATATATATATATATATATATATATATGCATATACACATCTTCGAAATTGATTGAATTGATCGAAATGATATTACACTAATATCTGGAATATCACTAATGGTTAATCGGCGATTACTCCGTACAAGGTCCTCGATTTTGGTAAGATTGTCATCACTGGTTGACGTGGAACGTCTTCCTGAACGAGGTCCATCTTCAACTTCTTCTCTACCATCATTAAAGTCCTTGTACCACTTGTAAACCTTTTTTTTAACATAGATTCGTCGCCGTTAACCTTTTTCAACATTTTTAATGATTTTAATCATAAGAAATTCGTTTTTCGACCAAAAAGTAAACTTTTTACTTTATAAGTATGGCCATTTTAAATTTTTTAAGTAAGTGAAATGATAAGAAAGTTCTCTCAAAGGTTAAGGACGTAATAACTTAATAATTTATTCTGCAGTATATTTTTCGACAGTTGTTCACGTTAAATAAATAAATAATAAAATTCGATAATAATATCAAGGTACTTCAATATCTTTAAACAGTTCTCCATCATCATGTTTTACAGTATTACCCTGTCGACTTGTATACAATTCTCAAGTGGTCTACTCGAACAACAAGATCCTGAAAAGAGACAAAAATGGATGCCATTAAAGCAAACATTTTAACGTTCAATATTGACGTTCGTCACGGTTACTTCCGTCTTTGGTTTACATCTTCCGAAGGTTGTCATACCGAGTGATTTATGTAGGAAGACAAACGGAGTAGGTTAAAAAGAAATTATTTAGTGGTTGTCAGAGACAATTGATTTTCTATTGCCATTTGAAGAAAACTGCTGCAGAATCG
This sequence comes from Cosmopolites sordidus, assembly GCA_031761425.1. Classification (NCBI taxonomy): domain Eukaryota; kingdom Metazoa; phylum Arthropoda; class Insecta; order Coleoptera; family Curculionidae; genus Cosmopolites; species Cosmopolites sordidus. Next base: position 916,014 of record JARFXV010000356.1, on the reverse strand, counting down.
CATCGAATGCTTGTCCAAGCTTACGGTGAGTATACTCTTGGTAAAGCACAGTGCTTTGAGTGGATTAAAAAATCAAAAGTGGGGATTTTGATGTGAGAAACGATGAACGTGGAAGACCGCCCAAAAAGTTTGAGGACAGTGAATGGCAAGCATTGTTGGATGAGGATGACGCTCAAACGCAACAACAACTCGCGGATGAATTAAATGTGATACGAGAAGCCGTCTCTATACGTTTGAAAGCCATTAGATTGGAAAATGGATTCCACATTAACGAATGAAAGGCTGCAGGAAAAATAAAAAAACACTTTCGAAATGCTGCTCGCCAGGTACAAAAGATAGTCATTTTTCCATCGAATTGTGACTGGAGATGAAAAGGGGATATATTTTGAGAATCCTAAACGTAAAAGATCATGGGTAACTCCAGGCGAACTATCAACATCGGCTGCAAGGCCAAATCGCAATGGACGGACGACAGTGCTCTGCATTTGGTGGAATCAGAAGGGTGTGATCTATTATGAGCTGCTAAAATCTGGCCAAACCATTAATACTGAACGCTACTGGCTACCTACTACTTTTCTTGTTCAGTCACGAGAAAAACAGTAGAAAAAACCTACGTATACTTGTGGAAACTTGCGATGACAATGTCCCATCCCAAGGCGCTTGTGGATGTTGGTTTAGACGATTCAAAAGTGGTGATTGCGACTTGAAGACAAAGAACGCCCAGGTCAATAAAAAAAAAATGAAGATGCCGATTTACAAACATTGTTGGAAGAAGACGATGTGCAAACTCAACAACAAATGGCAGACAGGTTAAATGTTGGTCGGCGAAACATTTATGATGACTACATGGCATGGGAAAGATCCAGAAGGAAGGAGAATGGGTACCATCAGCTGAACGACAGACAGTTGGAAAAGAGAGAAACGGTGTGCGAAATTTTGCTTTCTCGACGTGAAAGAAATACTTTTTTTGCATCGGATCGTGACTGGAGATGAAAAATGGATTCATTTCGAGAACCCAAAACGCAGAAAAACTGGGTTGACCTACGATAACAATCAACATCGACCTCAAGAACGAATCGCCTTGGAAAGAAGACAATGCTTTGCCTTTGATTGGATCAGATAGGAAAAAGTGATTTTGCAACACGACAACGCCCCATCACTAACAGTGAAAGCGGCCAGATTTGCCATTTCTACACTTGAGCTGAGGCTGAGAACTCTTGCCCCACCCGCCGTACTTACCAGACTTGTCCCCTTCCGACTACCACTTGTTTTCATCGATGTCTCCCTCACTTTCCATGAAACACTTCAACAATTACGGAGATGTCGAAAAATGACATGATAACTGGACCACCTCAAAAGATATATGGTATCTCTGAGAGGGCATCCACAAATATCCAGGAAGATGGGAAACATGTGTAGCTAGCGATGGCGCATACTTTGAATAAACCATTTTTTACCTTTCTCCCAAAGTGAATTGTTTTTTTAAAGGAAAATTAAGGATTATTAACCGCTACACCTGATATAATACTCGACATTTACGGTTTCCTCGCGTCCTTTCTCATTTTGAAAAAGAAACGGTTTTTTAGACTTTCTCACTACGTAGAGGCCTTTCATGAATTAACTGTAGATTTTCGGTGCCCCAGAAACATGAATTTTATTTATTAAAAAATCCGTTTAGGTGAAAATGGACATCATCCACTGATTCTTGTCAAAATTTTGTATATCTGCATGATTTAAATAGGAGAGGACTAAATTCTAATTGCCTTGTCTGCCTTGAAGGTCTGCTTTGTCTTCTATCTATTATGGTCTTAGATGGCACTTCTCGAATGTAAAATCGACACCAAGTTCAAATAATGTTTCTTCCATTTTTAAAATAATTAGTAACAATCTGTGTACATTCTACAAGTGAATTATGTCCTATTTTTGAGGTTTTGTCCTGAGGTTTGGTCCTCCTGAGTTTTTATCTTGTTCAGAAATAAAAAACGAAAAAGAAATGGTTAAAAAAATAAGATAATTGAAATTTAAATAGGAAAACATTTTGCGCCACCCTGTATCTTGATCCCGTCATTGTCGGATCTTTTTTTTTGTTTGTCAATCGAGTAAAATTCTAGCGATAAAACGTGTGAAAAGTAAATGAAAATCGAGTAAATACGAGTAACACAAGGATTTATATTACCGATTAAGATATTTAATAAAGCAATTTTTGTACGGTTCAATAGTCACGTTTTGAAATCTCCGACTAAATAGGCTTTATTGAATAATGAATTTTTACTGGCTTTAATTAAGATCGACCTCAATATATATATATATATATATATATATATATATATATATATATATATATATATATATATATATATATATATATATATATATATATATATAAATATATATATATATATATATATATATATATATATATATATATATATATATATATATATATATATATATATATATATATGACTACATCATGATCAACGATAAAACAATATTTACCAATTGTACTGTCCTTAACAATTTTAATGTTGGAAGTGACCACCGAATGGTACGAGCAAGGGTTCGGATTGACTGTCGAAAAGAGCGCGAAAGAATGGTAAGATCAAAGAAGGGCAAGGTGGATTCTGGAAAACTGCTGGAGAGAGGAAGCGATTTTGAGATTGCTTTATCAAACCGGTTTGCTGCGTTACAAGATCCAGAGGAGGTGGAAATATCAGTTCAATATGAAGAAATCGCCAACAATGTACTTCAAACGGCTGCTTCAATAACACCAGAAGAAAAATGTCTCAAACAAACAAAAATCTCCAGTGAGACCATTGATTTAATGAAGAAACGGCGAGCAATGAGAAATGCAGGTAGTCCTTTTGGCAGGGTCGAGTACACTAAGCTCTGCAAAACTATAAGAAAACGTATCAGAGAGGACACGCGCCGATTCAATATGCAGCTAGTGCAAAAAACCCTGGAAGAAAACAAAGGAATTAACAAAGCTAAACAGAAGCTGAGAAACAAAAGAACGCAAATATATGCTTTAAAGCGTGAGGATGGCACAGTGTGCAGGACGCGTACCCAAATGTTAGAGATTGTCAGAAGGTTTTATTCCCAGTTATATGATGATCAGAGCCAGTCAGGGACAGCAATACCCACGGAAGAACAATATATAATGCCAGATATCCTAGTGGAGGAAGTAACAAATGCTATAGAATTGATGAAGAACGGCAAGGCTCCAGGAAAGTATAGTGTAACTGTCGAAATGCTAAAAGCTGGTGGTCGGACGTTACATAAAACACTGGCAAAATTATACTCAAAATGCCTCAAAGAACAAAAAGTACCTGACTTATGGAAAAATGCAGAAGTGATCCTTTTACATAAAAAAAGGAGCACAGGAAGATTTAAAGAACTACCGTCCAATAAGCCTCCTATCAGTGATGTACAAAGTTTTCACTAAGATAATTTCTAAAAGAATATTAAAAAAACTGAATGACGCACAACCAAGAGAACAAGCAGGATTCAGAAGTGGATTCAGTACAATGGATCACATCCAGGTTGTACAGCAGGTCATAGAAAGGCACAACGAATACACCATGCCACTGTGCTTGGCTTTTATCGACTACGAAAAAGCATTTGATTCCATCTCAAAGCATGCGATAATGGATGCACTGCTTAGCCAAGGTGTAGAGAGAGCCTATGTAAACCTATTAGAATCGATATATGATGGAGCTACAGCCACAATTCACCTTGATGATCTTGAAGTGGGAATTAATATAGAACGAGGGGTACGGCAGGGTGACGCACTATCGCCTATCCTTTTCTCGGCTGGCCTTGAAGAAGTATTCCGTAAACTGGATTGGGAACAGGATGGTGTAAGGATCAATGGTGCAAACTTAAACCATCTTAGATTTGCAGATGATATTATTCTCATTTCACAAGACCCAGAGGAGCTGCAAAGATGCATACAAGAACTGCAAAAGGCTGGCGAACCATTTGGCTTGAAAATAAACCTGAAAAAGAGTCAGGTTATGTTTAATAACTTCGCTCGATTTAGAGATTGTGGACAGCTTTATATATCTTGGGCAGACGATTTCCATGGAGGGGAATACCGCCCGGGAGGTGGAACGGCGTGTTAAATGTGGCTGGCAGGCATTTGGTAGGCTCAACACAGTGTTTAAGAGCAGACTCCCACTTTGCCTGAAAAGAAAAGTATTCGATCAGTGCGTTCTACCCGTTATGACATACGGAAGTGAAACCTGGACACTCACATCGCAATCAATTCAAAAACTTCGGGTGGCACAGAGGGGAATGGAAAAATGTATGCTTGACATTACAAGACGAGACAGAAAGTCCTGCGCATGGATCAGGGAACAAACAAAAGTCTGTGACATCATTGGAAGAATAAAACAATTGAAATGGAGATGGGCAGGCCATATAGCGAGGCGATGGGACGACAGATGGACCAAGGCAATCCTGGAGTGGATACCGCTTGATCGCAAACGTCCGCGAAGAAGACCGAAAGCACGATGGATTGATGACATCGTTAAGTATATTGGACCCGAGTGGCAGAGGAAAGCCCAGGACCGTGAAGGTTGGAAGTATTCTGAAGAGGCCTTCATCAGAATGATATATATATATATATATATATATATATATATATATATATATATATATATATATATATATATATATATATCATTCCAGGTGTCGATCGACGTTTCGCCAAAATCTCATTTGGCATCAAGTATAATCCGCTCTAACTGAAGAGTTCAACTGATGTGCACGGGTATTTCCACTCGGTTTTATAGCCGACTGGCGACAGCGCAGATTGTATCGGGGTAGTTCGAGACTATTCGCGGCGCTCGGCAACGCTGTCGGGCGTCCGTTTATTGATTTTTCCTCCTCGCCACCACGTTGCCGCATTTCTTCTTTTTTCAGAAGGGATTTTTCATAGTTTTGGAATGTTGCGAGCGTCAATTCACGTATTTAGTTCACCCCTTTCTTCTATTTCAAGGGTTTCTCTAAATGTTCGGATCTTGTAGTTTTCAATATTCGCTATTTCTTTGGCTCCTTCAAAATTGATTTTATGTCCTGTTTATAGATGGTACTGGAACAGATGGGAAGTGGTTTGTTTGTTTTTTACGTTATTTTTATGTTCTTGTATTCTGGCTGAAATTCGAGTATTCTGGCTGATATATATGTTCTGTGACAGTCGGAACAAGATATGTCATATACCCCATGATTTTCCAGTCTAATTTTTTGGAGTTTCCTAAAAATTTGTTACCGAAATGGAAAATGGGCAAAAAGTCTAATCTTGCTTTCTTTTATGTCGCAATATAAACTGTCTCCATCGGGTAATAGTACTAACTGTAATCTGCACTCAATAAATTCCTTTCGATTCTTCCGTGGCCTCAAAAATGTTGTCAGGAGTTTCACATCGAATCTTCCTTTTGAGATAATAAGAAAAGTCTTAATGTCCGTAGGTAACTGGTCAATCCACAAACTTTTGATTACTTGCTCTGGTAACAAACACTCCTTCATTTAAATTGTTTATTTTGTTTACAATTTGAGAAGGTTTCATGTTCCCTAAAGGAATTCCACTTAATAATTGTTGAGTCTTAGACTCTCGTGATGTTACAAACTTTTAATTAACCTTTCTTTCCATGTGGCATATTTGTTTACTGTTGGTGGATTCTTAATTATGTCTGACTCTTCTACTAAGATATCACAGGTCAAACTGTATTTTAACTTGTCTGTGGTAATTGCAGCGGTCCGAAAGTGACTTTCAATCCTGTGGAACCAGAATTCCGGTTCAGATTTTCAGAACTCCGGGACCTTAAAGCTTAATCTACATAATTGTGCTCCTCCAGGTTGCACTGCCATAATGCTTTGTGTTCTGTTCTAGTCGGGGTCACCAATTGTAGATGTCGTTTACTATCAATTTAAAATATAAACACTTAACTACAATTCTTGAGTGTTATTAATAACCTGCTGAGTTGATTTAAATCATATATTGACTACCCAAACTACAATTACTAATATAATGTAAACTTTTACAAGAAATATATGTTTTATAACTGTTGCTATGTAAATTTCACTTTTCTTCTTCTTTTTTCCTCCCTCGATCGCTTCACCCACGGACACGATGAGCTGATTTTAAGTTCGTATATCATAACGGGTGTTTCAAATTGAGTGTTTTTTTACTTATTGAATAAAACACAGATGGCGTTGTGAATTTGCCTAAGTGTTTAGAAAATTACGTAATATTTACGGTTTGTACAATCGTCCATCTAAAAGCATGAAGAATTCAATCGAATTGTTCAAGAATTTCAAGAAACTGTTAGATTAAGCATATTTTGAAATTGGTGGCTATGTTAATAAAAAACTTGCCGCATTTGAGTCACTGTTGGTCACTTTTTGGTAAATGAGTCACTGTTTGGTGTGCATTATGATCAGGAGATTCAGAATACCGCTGGTGAAGCTGTAACTATGAGTAGTGTTCGATATCATGACATAATAGCTAGATTTTTGTGGGCTGAATTGAATAATACTGATCTGGATGATATGTGGTTCCGACAGGATGGTGCTACACCTCACTCTGCTAATGAAGCAATTGATTTATTGAGAGAAAAATGTTCTGGAAGAGTAATTGCAAGAAACCGTGATATTAATTGGCCACCAAGAGCATACGATTTGACACCGTTGCCATCATACTATTTGTCACATCAATCCACAATCGATTCCTGAACTAAATGATGAAATTATTCGAGTCATTGGTGAGATAGAGCCACAGCCAAAATGTCATCCAAAATTTTGACAAACGAGTGGACGTCTGTGGAGCCGCAAGAAGTAGTCATTTGACAGATATTGTCTTTCTTGTTTAAATGTCATTCATTATGATTTAATTATCAATAAAAATTTTGTGAAATCAACGCAAATTGAAGAAATTGAGAACCGCTCAATTTGAAAGACCCATTACCTTTTTAAAGCTAAAAGATGGCGTTGTAAAATAACTATACCACAGGAAAAATACTGATTGGAAAAGGTTCTGCAACGTAGGAGCGTTAAACTACTTGAGGAGTTTAAACTACTTGAGAAGCGTTAAACTACTTGAGGACCTAATAAAAAGCGAAGGTTTGGTTTTTTATTTTAATTTCACGCACTTTCCACTCATTCTCATAGTTAAGTGGCCTGATATTCAGTAATATGATATACATTATAATTCTATAATTTATGATAATTGAATTAATCAATACGAAGAAGAAATCTTAAGGTAATTATTGCGTGTTCATGCGTCTGTGAGCTAAGATGTGAAAGAAGTTAGAAAATAACTATAAGAGAAAACAAAATGGGAATGTATATGTTTTATAACGTGTGAAATAAAATCTGCCGGATATAGTTATCTAACAATATTTTTTTTTTTGTTTTGTGTATATTATAACCATGTATGTTTACTTCAGATGTTCCTAGTCTGTTTATTAGCTGTGATGTTGCCATGTGTTTTTTTCAGTATGGATGTTTTCGAATGAATAATACGCCTGTATAGTACGTCTGATCTTTTCACTGATTATTGACTACAGAGAAAAATTTTAAATAGTCGAAAATGTATTTTAAAACTCTCATTACTCTGTAATAACAAATTAATAGTGTTAGGTCCTCGGCCTTTTTTTTTGATGTTATAAAGTCATTGAGCTTTTTTCGGCTTCGTCAAAAGATTGTGAAGCGGTTGTCAACCAGGGATATGCAGGATGAGAAAAAATGAAAATTCCCTGGAGCCAAGTCTGGAGAATATGCCGAATATGATAAAATCTCTCAACCCAACTTGATAATAGTTGCCAAAGATGTTTTTGCTGTATGTGATCGTACGTTATCCTGTAACAAAATGACTTGCCCTCTTTCCTGGCCAGTATAAGGCCTTTTTTTCCCCTAGAACGTCACTAATACGAATCAGTTACTACCGATAATGATCAGTAGTAACCGTATGAACTAATTGGAGCAACTTATAATGCGCGATACCCAGCTTTTTGACGTGGTTACTGGTTAATGGTTAACCAGGATTAACTCATGATTTACGTCCCTCTGGATTATTGTAGAAGATTCACTTTTCGTCACAGGTCATAATCTTATACGGGCAGTTCTTTTTCTTGAATATACAAAGCAATGACACAACATCAAAGCGTCTCCTTTTATTTTCAGCTGTAAGTTCATAGCCCGTCGTTCATGCGCTCTTTGTCAATCGATCAGGCGCTTTTTCCGAGAAAATTGATTTCTAGAAGAAACATCAGTGTCCCTCCAAAGCCCCGAGCTGACTCCCTGTAATTTTTATAGGGTATATCTTAAAAGACAACTGCACCGCCCCGTCACTCTGGAAGATCTAAAGAAGAATATTCGGCAAGAAATCGAAACTACAGACATTTGCCGCCGCATTAAGGCAAATTTTAGAGGTGGGCTTCAGGAGTGCCAGGACAAGAAGGAGCACATTTAGACAATATAATCTTCAGAACATAAATTTCCTAGATTTTTTGTAAATTTGAAGAGTATGGTCAGTGTAACGAAAAAGTCATTTTTATTTTTAGAAAAAAAACAGTTTATTGTGTCTTCTTCTTATTATTGCCTAAATAATTAGCGGCCTTTAACCATCTAAAGGAAAGGTGGATTTCTTCAACATAAAGTTTTTTAAGCAATTGTTTCCGATTCAACTTCTGTTCTCCCCACATCATTTCTTTCATCATCTGATGCTTGTTGTTGTCTTCGTAATTCAGCTAACACCTCTTTATGAGTGTGAAATATCCTATAACGACTCATTGCGTAAAGGAATTGAAATACAAATAAAACATGTTTAATAGCAAAATTGTAACGTAACTGGTAAGGTGGGGTCTGATACGACTCCATCCTGAGTAAGGCTGATTAAAAATAAATCCCCGTAGTTTAAAGCCAGTTACCAGGAAAATGCAACTCCTCTGACGGTCTCCTGGATACTGCCTGGTAGATTCCCTTGTCCTCTCGCGGCTATTGGAAGGGATGGTGAAGAGAAGTAAACAAATTAGTAACACTGGGGTCGCATCCGACTTCAACCTTACCGTTTGAGGGTTAACCTTCATATTAGGCTTAAAAAAATATTGAAATTATGCTTAGAAATTATTTAATTTTGCAGTTTTTTGAGATCACAAATTTGTTAAAGTATGTCCCTGGGGTGGGGTACAATTTAATAGAAATAGAGGTACAATATAACAAGTGGTGCTCTATAACCCTGAACTAAACTTAACATTAAACGAAATAAAATATGAAAAATAAAAATCCTTTAACCTCAATGATGTCTCCCTAACATATAATAAACCCAAACAAAAAAAATGTATTAAAATCTTTAAAACTTAAATTAAATCTCGTTTATGTCTTTTTTGCCATTTTAGTTAAAGGCAATACAAGTTCAATATCATCCAATGCGACAGTAGCAAGATCCGGTTCCTAAAGGAAAATAAAATACATTTATCAAGTTTACTACTTTTGCGTAGATAGTTGATGTCATATCAGTGGCGGCTCGTGAGGGGGAGCGTTGGGGCGTCGCCCCTCCAGCATTTATCACAGTAAACAGTTTTTCAAAGCAAAACACCACCGCCACTGTGTCATATTCATCTTCCTCATTGTCTGTGAATAATTTTCCAAAATGTTTTACATGATTTCTTGAAAATTTGACAATAACAAAACCATCTTTTTTTGAAGATCTCAGTAAATATAAAAGGAGGTTATTGCCATCTGAACTGATAAAATTGATACTTTGGTATCATCTGAATTTTTAGAACCTTCTCCAGAACTTGCAAATAGAACCTTGGTAATCTTTTCGACTTTTTGTGATATATTTTTAGGTTTTGTGGTTTTCTTCTGGCGTTTTTTATCTTCTCTTTTCTTAGATTCTTTTTAATGCTTTATCGGAGGCGATACAAATTTTCCCTCTTTTTCTTCCTTTTTTAGAAAATCTGGGACCGGCCTTTGGATATTCTCTACATTCAATTGGGCTTGCTAAAATATGGTCCATCGGTTCAGGATCACTTTTTCTGAAGCTTAAATCGTTATGACTCGCTAAACACCTGTGCTTCTTCAGAATCTTATTGCAGCGACAACGTAGAAACGTCAGTTGGCATAAACTGGTTTGAGATCTGTTCGTTCTGCTGCATCAAAGAAGCTTCGAATTCTTTTAGACGATTTGTGATCTCGCTTGGCATAAAACAACTTAATAAAGTCACAAATGGTGACTTAAACTGAAACTGAAAATTATTCGGCAGGAAAAAAATCTGTTTCGAATGTGTCCTGCAAATTACGATTGATTTGAACGCAAAAAATATCAACTAATGTTAAAATAATTTTTTAAATGACGATTCATTCCTAGACAGATATTTAGTTGACTCACTCTTTGTTATCTAATGAATATTATTTTTGTTTGTGTATATTCTAACAATCAATTTTTAGTTCAGCTGTTCACAGTCTGTTTATTACTTAAAACATGTGTCGCCAAAATAAACAAGTAAAAATCCATGATTTCGTCACAATTTAAAACGTTAGAAAAACATTAAAATATCGTCGTATGACTTAGTTTCGTTCGCCATAGTTCCCCCAGAAAAAAGGACAAAACAAATAAATAAAAATCATGACATTTGTGAACTAATTCTTCCTATATTACACGACCATCTGTACCATCTGCGATATGTCGCTTTCCATCCCAGTGGCGTACCATATGATTACGTAAATGGATTGTAGAGACAAGGAAGTTAGTTTAAAATGGGCGTGGGTGACAAACCTGAGGAATAATGTGTGGGCGCTGTTGTTATTGTCTAACTTCCCCCTTTTTCTGACCTACCGCTAAGGCATAATGTCAAGGCTAGCCCAGTCTTCACCAAAACAAATATGAAGAGAAAGTAAAATGCCATTAATATTAGGTCCTCGAGTTAATTCCCGGTCTTTTTGACTACCTTTAACATTCATTTACGAAAAACGTTATTTTTCGAAGTAATGGAAAGGTATACAACTTTGATCCACCCGTTTTTTCAAAATTCAAGGTTTTATTGTAAACAACTGGTTATATATTTACGATTGAAAATATTGACCATCGTTGGCAATTACTTTCTCCCATCGTTCAGGCAGCATTCCAATCCCGTGTTGAAAAAACTGGTCATCTTTTGAAGCGATCCACGAATCGATTTAATTTTTGACTTCTTCACCGAAACCGGGCCGGAAGTGATAAACAGATGATAATCAGAGGGAGCATCATCTGGAGAATACGTCGGGTGGGGTAGGACTTCCCATTTCAACGTTTCCAAGTGTGTTTTGACCACTTTCACAACATGGGGCCGAGTATTGTCATGCTGCAAAATCATTGTATCGTGTCTTTCACTGTATTGCAGGCGGTTGTCTTTCAATACTCGGATCAAACGCATTAATTGCCTTCGATAACGATCCCCTGTGATTGTTTTAGATGATTTTAACAGCTCATAATATAGTACACCGGGCTGGTCCCACCAAATACAAAATATGACCTTGGAGCCGTGAATATTCGGTCTGGCCGTCGGCAGTTTTCGTCCTCAGCCACAATGCGATGTAGAAATTCCTTCCGTTTTTGCCTTTCAAGCAACTGTTTATAGGAAAACAAACAGTGTTCAACAACTCCCGGTTTCAACTCGTATGACACCCAATATCCTCGCTTCTGAGTCATTCCCAGTCTTTGAGGCGTTTTGAAATTGCCTGTTGCGTCACTGCCAGTGATTTTAGCAACTCTTCTTAACTTTCATACGAGTCTTCATTAAGCATTAATTTATAATTCTTCATCTTCAAAAACTTTCGTTCTTTCACCGCTATGCCGGTCTTCGACGTGAAAATCACCGCTCTTGAAGCGTTGAAACCACTCACGATACGTTCTTTCACTCATAGCAGCCTCACCATCAGTGTCTGAGAGCATTCGGTGAACCTCAGCCGCAGATTTCTTCATATTAAAGAAATAAATGAACACCTCCCTCAAATGACGAGAATTTGACTCATAAACTGACATTTTTAATCACGAATAACTTTATGATGTAAACACAAATTAACTACTGGTATGTATTGAATGTCGTCTATGATGTATTTATTTTGACGACTCCTTATCGCTAACCCCATCTATAGGAAAACGGCGGGAGCAAAGTTGTTTACCTTTTACTATACCCTTTCGCCACATTTCAGGCAGCTGTCGAATCTCAGATCGAAAAAAATTATATTTTTGATGTGATTGAGTCAATAAGGCTTTTTTTGACTTCTTCGAAAGATGTAAAGCTGCTAGCAACCAGGCAATGTTGCAGGGATCGGAAGATATAAAAATGCGAAGGAGCCAAGTCTGGAGAATAGCCGGATACAATAAAATCCCCCCCTCCCGATGATGGTTTCAGAGTCATTTTTATTGTATGTAACCGTGGATTGTCCCAAAGCAAAGCAGGTGGTCCTGGAGCAAAAAAAAAACTTTTTCCTCCAGAACGTATAATTAGGATATGTAGAGTTTGTTCTACAGAACCTTCATTTAATCTAATATAATAATAAATGGAACCCACGTGACTGGCGATTTATTTAATCTTCGGAACATTAATTTGTTTATCTTCAATTGTTTAAAGGTAAAAAGTATTACTAAAAGTTAATAATAGATCTGCTAAGGATTTGTTCTCTGTGTGTTTTCAATTTATTGATTTCCCTGTTTAAGATTTTTATCTGTATCTAGGCCAACAACAAATTAATCCTAACCAACAACAAATATTTTAAAAGCACTTCTTAAACACATTTGATTACTTATAAGAAATAATTTTCGGTGTTTGCATTTCATCAACAATATTTTCCATAAAAAATCCACGGCATGCGCTATTCTTCTGCTCCGATGGAGATATTTTTATATATAAGTTTTATTTATGTGTGTGTATATATATTATAATATTATAATATTATATTATATTTATATTATAATATTGAATATTGCAGAACTGTTCAAATGTTCTTTTTGTTTTCATTATTAGTGCGAAACTGTGTATATAATTCAAAGAAATAGAATATAAAAATTGAAAAAAACCAATGAAATGATTTCTTTGGTCGTATTTAATTCACCTATTATCCATCTCATAGTCAAATTCGTATCGTAAGCTGGGTCCACACCAATAAAAATTTGCGTTGTACCGTATGTGTTGTATGTGCCGTGCCTGCGTAGCTATGTAGACGTTCTGATACACAAGATCACACACAACTATCTCGCCACACAGCACGCACACGATCCATCTGTTGTCGGTTTTCTCGCGAACATCAAAGGAATTTGAGGCGCACCAGATTTATGTGTGGACGTGTTAAGCTGGGTCCACATCAATACAAAATTTGCGCTGTGCGTCCTGAATGTGTTGTTTGTGGTGTGCCTACGCAACAATGTAGACGCTTTGACACAAAATCACACACAAATATTGTTATAGCACAGCATGCACACAAACCATCGATTATCCACCAGATAATTCAAATAAATTGTTCCAGTAAATTCAACACACACTCAATTTTTTTTTGGTGTGGACCCAGCTTTATATGTGGTGTGCCTGCGCGGCAATATAGATACTCTGACATACAAATATTGTCGCCGAACAGCACGCACACTAACCATCTGTTGTCCAGCAAATAATTCAAACAAATTATTTCAGTAAATTCAACACACACGCAAAATTTTATTGATATGGACCTAGCTTTATCGAAGTGAAATCAATGTTTTTAGTTTCAAAAAGTTTCCTACGTGACGTGTTTATATTGAAACTTATTATTTAGTTATTTATTATTTATTGAGTAATTGTTTGTAGTCAAAGCATATCGCGTCATATTATTACACCGACCGCAGTTCATAATGAACAATTTAATCGAGAAAAAGGGAAAAAGGCGTTCTTAGATGAAGCATTTGTATCAAAACAGAAAAATTTAAACTACAGAAAATAAGTATAAACACTGAAAAATATAAACTACTTTTTTTACGCTTGTTGGAATAACCTAATCAAACATAACTTACCAACATCCCACTGCACAAACAGGCGGAGCGGGGCGTACAGCGCAAACAACATAAATATTTATTGACTGTGTGTGGTAATTTTGCGTCGTAAATATTTTCGTCGCACAGTAAATTCAACACACGTGCAAGTTTTTATTAGTGTGGACCCAGCTGTATGCAATCAATTCACGCACTTTTTCCATCAACTTATCCCGATATCAGCAAATGGCAAATGGCAAAATGGCAAATGGCAAATGGCAAATGGCAAAACCAATCAGCAAATGGTCAACGGCATGAGGATGCAGAAGGCAACGGGAAACCACTGCATTAAAGATCTGACAAGGATATCCCTAGTACAATCAAAATGGCTATTTTCAAGACTAAATATTCCGGAGTTTCTAGCCCTCCAATCGGTTCTCCGGGGAGGGCAATCTTGAGAAGAGGTAAAAAACGCGAAGCAACAGACACAAAGAACTTAAAAATAGGTACGTGGAATGTGACCAGTATGTATGAGGCTGGTAAAGCCCACAATGTAGCACAGGAAATGAATAGATTGGACGTGGATATTTTGGGGATTAGTGAGACACGATGGCCAAGTGAGGGAATGACCAACATAGGGAACCATCATATAATATACTATTCTGGAAGCAAAGACATACGGCACAGAAATGGAGTAGCTTTTATGTTGAAAAAGGATCTGGATAAATCAGTATTAAACTTTGTCCCAATATCCGAACGAATTGCCTTACTACAAATGAAGTCAAATCACGCAACAATCAACATAATACAGGTATACGCTCCAACAGCGGATAAAGACGACCATCAAATAGAACAGTTCTATGAGGAAATAGACGACACACTCAAACTGACTAAAAGAAAAGATGTAACAATTCTTATGGGCGACTTCAACGCGAAGATCGGAAGAGGGAAAGTAGAGAGGGTAGTGGGTAGCTACGGATTGGGTATACGCAATGACAGAGGGCATCGGCTAATTCAGTTTTGCCAAGAGAAAGATCTGGTGGTTGCTAATACGTTCTACAATCTCCCACCAAGACGACTATACACTTGGACATCGCCGCAAGATAGTGAAAATCATATAGTACGCAATCAGATAGATTATGTGATGATTAATCAGAGATTCAGAAATAGTGTAAAGTCAGTAAAGACCTACCCAGGTGCAGACGTAAATTCCAACCACAACCCCCTAGTGGCAAGGGTGAATATACAACTAAAGAAACCAGCTCAAAAGTCGAGACGAAAACAAATTGATCTCAACGGTCTTAATGACGTAACCATCAGAGAGAAAATAAAATTGGAGATAGACAACAATCTTAGCAACTTAAATATGTCGGAGGATAACAATAAGAATTGGGACGACTTTAAAACGGCACTAATGGAACCAACAGAAAAATACTTGAAGAGACCCAAACCTAAAAAAGAACAAGGTTGGATTACAAATGAGATATTAAACTTAATGAATACACGTAGGGAAAGCAAACACCAGCCTAACTATAAAAACATACAGAAACAACTTCACCAGAAAGTCAGAAAAGCCAAAGAAATATGGTTTACTCAGAAGTGCGAAGAAATAGAGATCCTACAGAAAAAACACGACCAGTTCAATTTACATAAGAAGGTGAAGGACTTAACGGGGTATCAAAGGAAAAGAACAAGATCATTTTTGGTGGATGAGAAGGGTCTAATTATAACAGACATAAAGGATAAACTTGTAACATGGACGAATTACACGAAATCTCTTTTCGCGGACACACAATCAGGACAGTCAGAGGAGCCGGCTGAAGAAGACAGTGGTCCAATAATAACAACTGCAGAAATAAAATATGCATTACAAAATATGAAGACGGGCAAGGCAACAGGACCAGATAATCTACCAACAGAACTCCTCAAGCTCCTAGAGGACGAACATTTGAAAGTGTTACAGAGACTGTTTAATGAAATATACAGAACTGGTAAAATCCCAAAGGAGTGGCTTGTCTCCACGTTCATAACCATCCCTAAGAGAAACAAAGCTAATAAATGTGAGGATTACAGGACAATTAGTCTCATGGGACACACATTGAAATTATTTTTGAAGATCATACACCACAGATTATATTCAAAGTTAGAGGAACATATAGGCAACACGCAATTTGGTTTTAGAAAGGACCTAGGAACGCGTGAAGCCCTGGTAGCATACAATATACTTATGCAACGAAGCCTGGATGTAAATAAAGATGTATACATATGTCTTATCGACTATAACAAAGCTTTCGATAATGTCAAACATGACATCATGATAAAATTGCTGAAAGACAAAGGTGTAGACACGCGAGATATAAGAATAATCTATAACTTATACTACAATCAGAAGGCAGTGGTAAGCATTGACAACTACAACTCAGAGGAAATTGAGATTATGAAAGGCGTAAGACAAGGATGTATAATGTCTCCAACATTGTTCAATTTATATTCTGAAAACATTATGAACGAAGCACTTGAGGATGAAACAGCCGGCATAATAGTGAACGGAATACCAATCAATAACATCAGATATGCTGATGACAGCATTGTAATGACAGAATCAATGGAGGACCTGAACGGAGTAATGGAAAAAGTAAGAAAGGCAAGCGAAGACCTCGGATTAAGCTTGAACACGAAAAAGACAAAGTTCATGGTCATTACAAAGAAAAACATCAATAATGCAGAATTGCGTATTCAGGGGGAGCAAATAGAACGAGTAAAAAAATACCGGTATTTGGGCACAACAATAAATGACAACAACGACAATACACCGGAAATTATTGCTAGAATAGAACAGGCAAGAAGTACTTTCGTAAGATTGAGAGGCGTCTTATGTAGCAAAGATTTGTCGCTGACTCTTAAACTAAGACTAATAAAATGCTACGTCTGCTCTGTACTCCTCTACGGAATGGAGGCATGGACATTAAACAAATATACACAGAATAAACTGCTATCCTTTGAAGTGTGGATGTACAGAAGGGTCTTAAGAATCGCCTGGACCAAGAAAGTAACAAACAAGGAAGTTCTGAATCGCGTGAATAAGGAAGAAAATGAGCTGCTGGCAGACGTGAAGCGACGTAAACTACAATATCTGGGTCACGTCATGCGCGGAGAGAAGTACCAACTGATACAAATAATTATGCAAGGAAAAATCCAGGGCAGGAGAAGCATCGGTAGAAGAAGGATGTCTTGGTTACGTAATTTGAGAGAATGGTACAACTGCAACTCCAACCAACTGTTCCGAGCGGCAGTGTCCAAGATCAAAATAGCTAACATGATTGCCAAACTCCGGACCGGAGAGGCGACGTGAAGAAGAAGAAGAAGAAGAAGTAATCATTACCACCTTGTCGTGTTGATTGTCCACGTTTATAGGGCAAGTGGGTTTCAGAATCAACTGAAGACTGTATAAGTGTTAATTGACAAACTTTACAGATATGAATCTGGCATGAAGTTTAATTTTTTTAGACTAACAGCTTAACTCAATAACAATCAATAACATAACAATCAATAACAGTCTAACTAAATAACTCAATCACTAATTTTTATTTATTTATTTATTTCAGGTAAGAACTTCAAGACAAACTACAAACACAATCAAGTGGCAAGTTTTTTTTTAATAATTATCATATTTATGAATATATCAATTTATCTTCTAGTGAATATATCTTAAAATAGAATATTACATACAGTTGAACCGCCGAAAGATTACACATTGCGTCATTAATTTTTATCCATATAAATCAAATAAAAAATTATTAGTCAAATTAGTGCTAACTTTCATAATGAACATGGTTGGTACCTCGAAAGATAAACATTTATGTTAATGATTTAAATCTACGGTACATTTATTTGTATATATTTATAACATGAAATTATAAAACGTCCTGTTATAAATCGATATTTTAACTTAAAATTTCGAGTGTGTGTAGTGAAATTGTAAAGTTTTATGTCATAGATCGAACGGAGAAGTTTGTAGGTTAAAAACATTGAATGAAAGTATTTTGGTATTGGTCAAAATCATTAGTTTATCTTCTTTATAAACATTGTTGTTGAGATCAATTTTTATATGATGAAAATGTTACTAAGCTGTGGGAATATTCGGGTCTTTAAGCAGTTGCATTACACATTTATTACAAACATATCATACATTTATTACAAAAGTATCATATAATTATATAAACATATTATACAGGGTATTTCAAGTTTATGCATTTTCAGACCATTTTACTTCCTGCGGGTAAGTTTGTTGTTTTGGTCTTTGCACGAGGTTTGCTTGTTCTAGGAGAAGAAACAACTGGATTATGTTCTTTACTTTTCTTAATAGACTACACAATTCTCCTTGATATTTTTAATGTTGCTGCAACTCTCTAGTGTTTTTCCCTCGACATTATCTAAAATCACACAAAATGTTAAATTAAATAAAAATACCTTAAGTTCGCACTTCTATATTTCCTGTATTATTTTGAAACGGTTGGTTATCTTTGAATGTGTTTTTAGAATTAGTCAATATAAATTCCATTTTGAATTAAACATTTGTAATAAATATATAGAATTATTGAAGGAAATAAAACTTAATGAATCTTTACAAATACTTACCGATACCAAAATAATCCGATACCGATAATATAATCCGATACCGAATACCGATACCAAAGAACTTATTTTACAATGAAACTGAACTTTACAGCACAAAATTTCACTAAAACTCATAACAAAACAACGCAAATGACAACCAAAACAAGACCGCTGAACTCAATAAAGGAACTTTTAACCACTGGTACGAACAAACACCTTTTATGTGATTACTTTCTCTTTCTACCCCGCTGTAATGCTGTCGTATTGTAATGCTCATACTCGAAGACATACATATTGATTTTTTTTCTCCTCTCTTGTTCGGGAAGGAAAAAGAACATATGTCTGTGATATAGGCAATTGATGACGACATTTGATGATGCACGGGTAATTTTTCGGCGGTTCAAATGTAAGTTTTTTCTTTTTTTTTGTTTTTTTCGCCACGATCTAAAACTTAAAAAATACCAAGAATATCTGTTCTTATGTAAATTAAATAAAAATAATTGTATTGCTATGCCTTTGGTAAATTTAAATTCAATATGGTCCCCGATTCTAAAGAATACAATTTTTTCGATACAATACAATTTTTTTAGATTCGTTTTGAAAAGGGGAAGAGAAGACCACCCCAAACGTTAATGTTCAAAAATTTGTATTTATTTTAGAAAATGTTTTTTACAGAAAAATTTATTACAGAAAAAGAATCACTGCAAAATTAGTCTCCGTTTTGTTTTTTACCCAGTGATTCTTATATTTACATAAGAAAAGATATTCTTGATATTTTTTGAGTTTTAGATCCTGGCGAAAAACACAAAAAAAAATATGAACACGCCACAACCATTTAGACAATATTTGTATGTAAGTTGTATTGTACGGCGGATGTACGGCGGATGACCCATCAATTCGATGTTTGGACCGATCAAATAGTGAGTTGTTCGGTCTGATGTGTGAGAGCTAGCGTTGTCATGGTGACGAATGCGTTGCTGATTGTTTTTTCTTATTTCTTCAAAGACTTCTGGAAAACAAATGGTAGTGTACCATTCAGGATTAACCGTTCTACGATTCTCTAGTGACACTGTAGCCACATGCCCATTTATCCCAAAAAAACAAGCGACCAATTGCTTCAAAGTGCTTCTTGCTTAACTTTTGTTGGGTTAGGCTTATTTTGAAAGACCCATACAATTCCATATATTATTATATTTTATAGTTACATTTTATTATTAATATATTATTATCACTACAGACTGCTGTTTAGTTTTGGGCTCATACGTATAGATAAAAGATTCGTCACCTGTGTAGATGTTATCCATGGCTTTTGACGCACCACGACTGTATTTTTTGAGCATTTCTTTACACCAATCGACACCAGCCTTTTTTTGAGCGATTGTGAAATTATGCTGAATCCAAAGCGCAAAAATCTTTTTTACAGCTAAATGTTCATGTAAAATCTCGTATATGCTTGTCATGTCCAGTGATGCCTCAGTCTCACGGTATGTCACAAGAACCGATTTTGAACTTTCTTTAAATTCGTCCGTGAGAGAACGACGTCCTCGGTTCAATTCACTAGAGCACTGATATGCAGTGGTTTTAGATGGTGCTTCATTGTGAAAAGTAGACGTGAGTTGATAGATGCGCTGTTGTGATAATTCACGTCGAAAGTCGTAGTAAATCATCGCACAAAAATTCTCACGAGTTACTTTCATTTTTTGACTGAGATGAATATGTCAGATGGCGCTTAGCAACACCATTTTTGGCAATTCCAATTACATAAATAACCATCTTCGTACATGACGCCCAACAAAATATTGAGATCTTTCCGTTATTATATCCACCCTATTTAGATGGATTTATAGGGATTTATCGCTTGAACGTTCCGAAGTTCGCTCTGGACAACCAAAGTCGTTCTCGACACCACTGTAATCGTTGCTGTGCTCAACAATCAGAAGTAGCACAAGATTGAAACCAAAAATATTATTGTCTGAATGATTGTGGCGTGTTCATATATATTTTTTTCTTTTATTGGGTTTTTCGCCACGATCTAAAACTCAAAAAAATATATAAAATATCCGTCCTTATGCAAATAAAGAATCACTGGGTAAAAAAAAACAAAAAACCAAACGGAGAGAAAATTATCAGTGATTCTTTTTCTGTAATAAATTTGCCTAACGAACAACATTTGAAAAATACAAAAAAAATCTATAATAAATACAAACTTTTGAACGTTACGTTTCGGGAGGTCTTCTCCTCTCGTTTTCAAAACTAATCTAAAAAATAAATTATATTAATTTCTATAAAGTCTGAAAAGATAGGAAGTAAATAAATTTTGTGTATATGTCAATGATACTTACATTGACAATAATAGTTTTTAATGACAGTGATATACTACCAAAAAAAAAATATATAGCTGAGATTTACTGTGTATTGAAATACTTAAACGTTTTTAATTGTATTCTTTAGAATTGGGAACCATATTGAATTTGAATCTACCAAAGGCATAGCGATCCAGTTATTTTAATCTCTATATTAACTCTATATTTATCTTCTATATTTTGTTACCGATTCTTTTAATACCATTTTGGAATTCTTCCAATTGGTTTTATGTCTCGATTCCCATGCGTTTTGACAAATTCCAGATTTATTAAAATTGCCCTTTCTAAGAAGGTTTTTATGTTCTTTTATTCTAACATCTAACGGTCTAGTGTCTAGATAAAATTTGCCACATCCGCAGGGAATGTTATAAACCACATTTTTAATATTCTATTGTATGTTGTTTGGTTTGGTTTTTGTTAATATAGATCTAAGAGTATTTTTTGTTTTAAATGTCGTTCTTATGTTGTATTTATTTCCGCCTCTTTTAAATCGTTTCACGGATATAAGGTATTGTGAGGTTAATTGTTCGAGAGTTATTATTATTATTGTTATTAGTAAGTTATCTGTTTTGCAGTATTTATCTATGAAATTTTTTGGTAATTGTTTGTCATTAAAATGTATTTGATGTAATTTGTTTCTTTTTGTAGTGTATCACTATCGGTATAAACAAGTTTTGCTCTGTCATATAAACTTTTAATTACTCCTATTTTGACCGATTTTGAGTGATTGGAAAAGAAATTGAGATACCTATCTGTGATTGTGGATTTTCTGTAAACTGAAGTTTTTTATGTGTTGTTGTGTTTTATTATTAAACGTTCAAAAGTTTGTATTTATTTTAGAAAATTTTTGTATTTTTTAAAAGTTTGTTCGTTAGACAAATTTATTACAAAAAAAAGAATCCCTGAGAAATTTGTCTCCGTTTGGTTTTTTTGTTTTTTACCCAGTGATTCTTTATTTGTATAGGAACAGATATTTTTGATATTTTTTTGAGTTTTAGATCGTGGCGAAAAAACCAAAAATATTGCAGTCCAAATGGACACTTATATGGGTCTTGTTTTCCTAATAACCACCCATTAACCATAGATCAAGTTGTCTTGAGCATCTTTACATTTTTTAAGTAACACCGCAAAAGCACTGCGTAAACAGCTGATAGCATCTTGAAATTTCTAATGCCGTAGGTCTAAATGTATCACTGATGATGATGGCAGCAAACTCGATACGAGTATGACATCAGTATAATTTTGCTGACTGATTATGGAAGAATTATGGGTTTTATATTGGCTCAAATAACCCAAATTTGGTCTGCATTGCCTTCAATGGACTGTGTATTTAATGTTAGGAGGATACAGAATTGGTACACGCGGCCATGCCTGTTTAACTTTTCGCACATACCATTTTTTTGACAATTATTTCACTCATGGTACTGTATAGCTCTGTATGTACCCCTATGCCATTTAGACATGCTTGACATAAAGTTCTTTAGAAACAATTTTATGACGTCTTTGTATCTTCTTTTTGGATCTCCCAGATTTCGTGTTTTGTTATTTAATTCGTCATAGAGGATCTTCTTCGGCATCCTATTACCCTACATCCTTGGGCAATGACCTAACCACCTCAGTTGAGCTTTCATGATCTGGAATCCATGCTCAAACTGTTGGCTCGTTTAAGTACTTGCACATTGGTCTGATAGTCTTGAAGATTTTCTGGAGGCAATCTTGATGAAGCCTCTCATAACACGTGTATACATTGAACGATGGTGTTGTTGATTTCGCGAAAATTTACCCATTTACCTTCGCCAATGGACACACTGTGTATAACAGTAGTACCAAATACACTCTCCAAAAAAAATAAACGACTAAAACATTAACCAGGAAGTGTATGTTATATATTAAATTTACAGTACAAACTTCGTAGTATTTAATTAAATAAAAAAATTGTTTATTCATCCGTACAATTAATAACATAACCCAATTGGTTCTTTTTTGTAATTATCATAATTATCTCGAAAACTTTATGCTCCACGTTATTTTGTATAAAAAATATTTAACTGTCTTCCGGTTTTCGTCCAGCATCTGTTGATAGCGCTATCTTCTACAACTGAAAACAGAAGCATTACGTCATATTTTATCGTTCACAGTCGTGTACAGAACGTCTCCTGTTTATGTTGTTTCTTTTTTTCAATCATCGCTTGCATATGTCGTAACAATTTCGTGGCTGGGCGTTTCAAATTTTCTTCCAAGTCTAGCTTATACCTGGTATAGTCTTGCATTGTAGAACCGGCCCTAAGAAAAATTTACAAAAATTGGTTTCCGATGTTGCCAGATTTCTTCAGTAGTTACTAAAGAATATGTTTAATTGGCAACACCGTATTGTTTATTAACATAATGTGACAAATCTTAAAATTCGAAAAAAAAAAATGTTACGTCACATTTCTTTATTGGGGTAGCCGTTTTAGATCAATTATTATTCAACAGCAATACAACGTTTTTGCTAAAAGAAACTAGTTTAAAATATCAATAAAAACTGGTGCTTTTCTTGTAATCTACAATAATGAGCTATTTTAACAATATTATTAGTAACATTTGCAACATATTGGGCGTAAGTTTATTTATTGATTGTTTCAGTTCATCAATAGATTTAGGAGCGGTCACGTATACTTTGGCTTTTAAGAAAAAACCCCCCACAGGAAAAAGTCTAAAGGTGTGAGGCCAGGCGACCTAGCAGGTCACTCAACTGAACCGCCTCTTCATATCCATCTTTCTGGCGGCAGTTCATGAAGATAATCCCTCACATTTCCCGTAAAATGAGGTGCTGCCTCATCCTGTTGGAAGTAGAACAGCCTTCTTTCTGCTAACGGTAGTTTATCAATAACAACTCAAGTTCGTTTCTCTTAATTACTTACTTAGTCTTCGTGGAATCTTCTCCATTTCCCTCTGTCTCTGGGCATCACCATTGCTCCTTCCGAATCAATTCCTCTCCTCGCCACTCGATCGACTTGTTCCAAGTTTTCCTCGATATTCCTCTCTTCCTCCCTCCATACGTAGCCATGGCTCACACTCTCTTCACCACCCACACGTCTGGCATCCGCACGTGCCACCCGAACCATCGCAATTGGTTTTTCTCAATCACCTCCAATATCCCTCTAATGCCCAATCTCTTCCTTATCACAGTATTTATCGGTCTATCCCACAGTGACACCCCTTCAGTCCTTCGTAACATTCTCATCTCGAATACGTGTAGTTTTGCCTTTTGAGTGTTGAGACAATACCCATGATTCACTACCGTAAGTCACAATAAGCACTATCACCGAGCTATAAACTTTGGTCTCCTTAGTGATTTCCCTTCTACAAAAAAAGGGTTTGTACATTACATAATTATTATATTTAATTAATAATTATTATTATATTTAATTAATAATTATCATTATATTTAATTTATTAATTTAATAATTATATACAATTCTGTTTGTTAGATCGCAATCTCCATTTCCCTTATGCTCCAAGGTGACCTCTAGATATTTAAATTTATCAACTTACTTTACATTTACGTTGTTCAGCCTTATATTAAGATCCTTCAAGCGTTCTGAAACCACCATCACCTCTGTCTTATCCATATTTATTCTTTAACCATTTCTTGTGAATGTGCCTTGTTCCCCGCATCCAAAGACTTCTGCAATTGCGGTTCTGTTTCCCCCAGCAACACCAGATCATCTACATAAATAAGTTCCTTTATTTCAACCGTTGCAAGTTTATTCACACCTACTCTAACTCCTCGAATATTTAGATCAGCTTCCTGGACCAATTAATCGATAAGGATGATAAACAATAGCGGACTCAAAATATCACCCTGTCTAGCGTTCTTATTTGTTACAAATTCGCTTGAGCTCATGTTATTTGTTTTGGCATAATTTCTACAATGTGAGTAAAGATATTAAATTATCTCTATCAGGTGTTCATTCATTCCTTTATTACGTAGGTCCTGCCATATTCATATCCTGGGAATACTGTCGAATGCCTTACTAAGATCCACAAAACACAAATATAACTATTTTTGTCTTTCTAAGATCTTTATCATAAGTGTTCTTTTCTCAATAACTCTAAATAACGTTCACCATTTAAATTTTGTTCTATGAAGATAGGTCCGATCACTTTTCTATTGTAGATTCAACACCATACGTTAACTCTTGGATTATTTTGCCTTCTTCTTTCTTCGGCCCAACAAAGATTACTCTCAGACCAATATCTGTAATTTTGTCTATTGACCATGCCATTTAAATAAAAAATTTCTTCGTCGTTATAAAAAACGTGCTTCTCGAAACTGGATTGCTGTCGCTTCTTGTCCAAAAACCAGTCGCAAAATTCCATTCTTCTATCCCAATCATCATCATGCAATTCTTGAACGCTTCTCATTTTGTGTGGATGATAATTGTTCCCCTCTAAAGTGACCCACAACTTTGACTAAGAACAACCTTACCTCTTGGGCAATTTTGTGCACACACCAATTTTTTGGTGTTTGGTGCAAAACCAATTTTTGTTCGATCTGGAATTCAGCAATTGCCTGAGAGGTGGCGAATGTGTATATAATGTGGTGGAGATTACTTCGATGATTAAGTTAGTGTTATTTTTTTCATAAATAAATGTCAAAAGTGACGGAAAAGGCTCAGAATTAAGTTGAAGTCATAATAATAATAATACTCCATAACGAACAAACCGACAAATGAGATGTTTTCAGCCGTGGCAACGTCGCTGGCTTTTCATTAAGGATGATCAGCACATGTTTACTGGTAACGATTAATTTACAGGGTCAGGCGACGACACGAGCCATGGGTACCGTCTATATTGACTTTTTGTCGTTTCCTAACATCTTTACAACGTTTTTAACTATAACATAAGCATTATAAATATCTTAAACGCCTTTATATGAGTTCAGAAACGTTTCTGAACGTATCCTTAATCGTATCATTATCAATATTTAGCTGTGATAGAAAACGGGCTAATTTTTTTAGCCAATTTCAGATTATATTACGATCCAACAATAATAACCAATAAAACAGTGCTGAAATATATACCAGAATAAATATATAAACTCCCACAGCCTTCAAGAGATAGCTGAAGAGAAAGTACAAAAATATACAGACATCAAACGCGAGTTAATGCGGATATGGAAGCTGAACCAGGTTCATATTGTATCATTGATCATTTCAACAATTCGCATTATACCAAAGAATTTGAAAAATAACATCAAAATTATGGGACTAGGCGAAAATTCAAGGCGAGAATAATGCAGAGGGTGATTATCATTATTACCACTCGCATCGCCCGAAAATGTTTGCAGGAATGAAATTGTTTTGGCTAATGCCCGCACTTCATTTAAAATCTAGTTTAGCTGAAAACAAGGATGGAAAGGATAATAATGATAATAATAATAGGTCTCCAATGACTCAAAACATCGCTTATA
Source organism: Cosmopolites sordidus (assembly GCA_031761425.1). Taxonomy (NCBI): domain Eukaryota; kingdom Metazoa; phylum Arthropoda; class Insecta; order Coleoptera; family Curculionidae; genus Cosmopolites; species Cosmopolites sordidus. Next base: position 889,592 of record JARFXV010000356.1, on the reverse strand, counting down.
GATATAGCTATTCCAAACAACAATAATCTAGTTGCAAAGCATACTATAAACATTCTGAAGTATAAGGAACTTCAAGAACAGGTGAAAAGACAACGGAATATGAAGTGCGTTGATTATTCATACTCAACATAAAAATTTAGATATATGACAAATAATTATTGTATTGGTCCACACCAATAAAAATTTCGGTTGTGCACACAAGGTCACACACACATATTTTCGCCGCACATCACGCACACGAACCTTCTGGGCGTGTTGTTGAAGTGAAATTAATGTTTTTAGTTTCAAAAAGATACCTACGTGACGTGGCTATATTGAAATTTATTATTTAGTAATAAATTATTTACTGAGTAACTGACTGTATCAATTTTTCTATTGGAACCTTCGGTGTGAAACACTAAATTCAAAGAGATTTACCACTAAACACAGAAACACTGTTTTAAAGTTCTCGACGCACGTTTCGCTAACCATTTTAACATCATCAAGAGATGATTTAATCTAACAGAAGGGAAACGTGCGTCGAGAACTTTAGAGAACTAAAAAGTGTTTTGGTGTTTAGTGGTAAACCTCTCTGAGTTTAACTGACTGTAGTCAAAACATGTCCCAGTATATTATTATAGTTAAAGTAGAAGAGTGTTGCATTCATAATAATGAACAGTTTAATCAAAAAAAAGGAAAAAATCACACGAAAATTCGTTACTGGATAAAGAATTTTTACCAAAACAGAAAATAAGTATAAACACTGAAACATATGAAGAACTTTATTTTTGACGCTTGTTGGAATAACCTAATCAAACCTACTAACATCCCACTACACACATAAACGGAGCGGGTCGTACTGCGCGCATAACAATTATTTATTATTGTCTAAATTATTGTAGGGTGTTAATATATTTTTTTAATTTTTTGATTTTCCGCCACGATCTAATATTCACAAAATCTGTTCTTATGTAAATAAAAGAATCACTGGGTAGAAAACAACTTGACTGTGTGTGGCAATTTTGCATCGAAAATATTTTCGCGGTGCTGTAAATTTAACACACACGCAAATTTTTATTGGTGTCGACCCAGCTTTACAATAGACGCTGAAATTTCTAACTTAATAAGTGCAATGCTTTGAATATAAAACTACAGGAATGAATATATAATTCTGTAAGTGGGACCAGAATGGTATCTGCATATGACCGACTACTGTTTCCGGTCTGGCAGAGAAACTGATAAAAATTTAGTTATTTAAAACAACAAATTACTGTATAATTGTCGTTACTGTATTAAATTAATGAAGACTTTCTAGATACGGCAGAGAATGTCAACTAGTATTTAATTCTCAATTTTAAATTTTAATTAAAATAGTTTTAGAAGAGGAGTAATATAATCAGTTGATAGTGTTGATTCTTGTCCTGCGATAATGTAAAAATTTAAATTAATTTAAAAAAATTATATATGAACATTTTTCTTGGGTGCTTGACCGGGAACGAGCCTCACCCATCCCTTCAACTGGATGTCATCAAGAATAGGGAGACTCTATCCACACCCAAAAATCCATGTTTTTGCCGACTTCCCGTCTGATAGCGTTGGGTTCCACAATTTCATCTGGAACACACAACACCTGCAGCTCCGCTTAAATGAAAATTTTTCTTGGGTGCTTGACCGGGAACAAGCCCCACCCATCTCTTCAACTGGATGGCACATGCTTCGTCTCTAACATTACATATGGGTGGCAAGAGGAAACAAGAGGAAGCATAAAATATGAATGGCAAGAGGAAGCAAAGCTGTGGAAACATTACACAACATGCTTAGATCTAAAAAAATAACATGGTTAGCAAAGCTGAGGTTATACAGAAGTTATTCAACCCATGTATAGGTATTATATGGTATTATATGGTATTATGTGGTATTATATGGTATTATATGGTATTATATGGTATTATATGGTATCATCAGGTATTATATGGTATTATATGATTATGAATGTTGGGTAATGAATAAAAAAGAAGAAGAAAAATCAAATATCTGGGAGAGAAAAATACTGAGAAAGATATTTGATGGAGTAAAAGTACAAGAGACAATGTGGAGAAGGAGAACTAATGCAGAAATTAAACTTCTCTACGGAAAACCATCTATAAGCCAGATAGTTAGGTCTTCCAGTTGGCGGAGGTTGGGCCATGTTTTAAGAATGCCAGATAGTAGAAGGGCAAAACAATCATTGTCAAGCGGAAAAGGAATAAAAAGAGGACGAAGAAAAAAGAGTGGTTAGAAGCATGCAGGGAAGATTTAAGTTGAACGAGGCTAGAAGGGTGGCGGGATGTAGCCATAAACAGAACAAAATGGAGAGAAATAGTAAAGAAAGTCGAAGTCATGAGTGTTTAATATCTCTCAAGCTGCTTTATTGCTATATATATGTATATATATATATATATATATATATATATATATATATATATATATATATATATATATATATATAAAAAAACCATCTTAGATCTCTTATACACGTCAAACTCGTCACGTCACTCTTATATAAGTCAAATAGAGAAGAAGTTAAAAATCAGAAATTCGCAATCGCCATTACTGAGCCTAGAGATTTAAAACAATTAACTTTTTCAAACTGTCTTCTATTTATTACAGATCAATATCCACGTGTTTTTCTTTCTTTGTTTTATTGACTTCGTGCATTTAGTTTATGTTTAGACCTATTCGTGACGCGTCTTCCTTAAACCATCCAAAAATCTGTTCCGATCCTTTCTTCTTTCTACGCATCATCTTGATGTCATTAATATCATCGGCGTATGTCAAAATTTATAGTTTATAGTAAAAATTAAGCCCTTATTATGTATTCCTTTTCTTTCTTCTTATTCAGTTTAGTGTTACATTGAACCTTGTCCACATATGTTCAACTTTTCCGTTCAACATGCGTTTCAACCTGCCTTTTAACTTACGTTATTGCATGCGTAAACACATGCATCCTAGCGCAGTCAAAGACGCATGCCTCCTTCTTGTCCACATGTTTGCGTCAGCTTTATTCAACATTTCTGGCGAGTTCTAGCGACTTTCTAAAAGACAAAACTACTGTTCAAGAATTTCTGAAAGAAGGTCACAGTAAGCAACGAAGATGCCAAATGAGATTTTGGCGAAACATCTGCAAGCTCCCGACAGGGACCAATTCGCCAACCGGATGTAACAGTTATTTCTTACAACAATAAAACATTTCTGTAAATACTTACCCTGATAATATCATCATTATCATCATCATCATCACCAACCCGTATCAATCCACTGCAGGATGAAGGCCTCTTTAGCATGCTTCCAACTCTCGCGGTCCTGAGCTTTCCTCTGCCATTCAGGTCCAATATACCTAATAATATCATCAGTCCATCGTGTTTTCGGTCTTCTCCGTGGACGTTTGCAATCAAGCGGTATCCAGTCCAGGACCGCCCTGGTCCATCTTACGTCCCATCGCCTCGCTACATGGCCTCACTCACTTTCATTTGTTCTCTCCATGTGCAGGTCTTTCTATCCCGTCTAGTAATGCCAAGCATACATCTTTCCATTCCCCTCTGTGTTACTCGAAGTTTTTGAACTGACTGTGATGTGAGTGTCCAGGTCTCACTTCCGTATGTCATAATGGGCAAGACACACTGATTAAAGACTTTTCTTTTCAGTCAAAGTGGTAGTTTGCTTTTAAACACTATGTTGAGCCTCCCAAATGCCTGAGAGCCACATTTAACGCGTTGTTCCACCTCCCGGACGGTATCCCCTTCCATTGAAACCCTCTGCCCAAGATAGATATAGTGATCCACAACTTCCAAATCCGTTCCTAAAAGGGAAATCCTTTTGTCCTCAGCAAATTTATTGAACATGACCTGACTCTTCTTCTGGTTTATTTTCAAGCCAAATGGTTCCCCCGCCCTTTGCAGTTCTTGTAAGTGTCTTTGCAGCTCCTCTGGGTCTTGCGAAAGAAGAACAATATCATCTGTGAATCTAAGATGATTAAGTATGCACCATTAATTCTTATTCAATCCTGTTCCCAATCCAGATTACGGAACACTTCTTTCAGGCAGGCTGCGAAAAGAAGAGGCGATATTGCGTCACCCTGCCGTACGCCCCGTTCTACATTTATACCAACCTCAAGATCGTCAAGGTGGACTGCTTCATCATATATCGATCCTAGTAGATCTACATAGGCTTTCTCTACACCTTGATTAAGCAATGCATCCATTATGGCCTGTTTTGAGACTGAATCAAAAGCTTTTTCATAATCGATAAAAGCCAAGCACAGTGGTATAGTGTATTCGTTGTGTCTTTTTATGACCTGCTGTAGAACCTGGATGTAATCCATTGTACTGAATCCACTTCTGAATCCTGCTTGCTCCCTTGGTTGAGCGTTATTAAGTTTTCTTAGTATTCATTTGGATATTATCTTGGTGAAAACTTTGTACAGCACTGATGGGAGGCTTATTGGACGGTAGTTCTTTAAATCTTCCCGTGCTCCTTTCTTATGTAAAATAATCACTTCTGCATTTTTCCATAAGCTGGGTTCTTCTTGTTGTTGGAGGCATTTTGAGTACAATTTTGCTAGTGTTTTATGTAAAGTCTGACCACCAGCTTTTAACATCTCCACATTAAACGATCCTTTCCTGGAGCCTTGCCATTTTTCATTGAGTCTATGGCCTTTGTCACTTCCTCCACCAGGATATCCGGCACTTGTTCTTCAGTGGGCATTGCTGTTCTTGCTTGAGTCCTCATATAAGATTGAATAAAATCTTTGGACAACCTGTAACATTTGCGTCCTTTCCCTGCACATTGTACCATCCTCACGAATTAAGGAAAACATTTGTGTCCTTTTCTTTCTTAGCTTCTGCTTAGCTTTGCTAATTCCCCTGTTTTCTTCCAGAGTTTTTTGCATTAGCTGCATGTTGAGTCGTCGCGTTTCCTCTCGAATACGTTTTTTTATAGTTTTGCAAAGCTCCAACGTACTCGACCCTGCCAAAAGGACTGTCTGCATTCTTCATTCTCTGGTGTTTTTTCATTAAATTAATGGTCTCACTAGAAATTTTTGACTCTTTGAAACATTTATCTTTTGGTGCTATTGAAGTCGCCGTTTTAAGCACATTGTTGGCGATTTCTTCATATTATTCTGTCCTTTTTCATGTCCATTTTCTGGTGATCTTTTTCTTATAAAACGAATTCATAATATAGAGTTCTTGTCCTTCAGCAAAGTCAAACAACCTGTCACCTCTTTGTCCCGCTCACCATTTCCATATGGGCCAGTTGCATTTTCACCAGTTCTTACTTTTCCGATTCTAGCATTAAAGTCGCCCATCAGGATTTTATACCTACACTGCTCTTTGTATAAAAGTTGGGCTACATCATCATAAAATTCCTGGATTTCCTCATCTCTACGGCTTATAGTTGGTGCATAAACTTGGGTGATTTGAAGCTTAAACTTTTTATTCAGCTGAATGACGCATTGGGCTAATCTGTCAGATATACTTTCGAATTTGACTACACTGTCTTTCAGCTTTCGATTGATGAGGAATCCAATTCCACCACATCGTCCATTATCCATACCTCGAGTGTAGAGCACGTGACCAGTTAGTTCTAGTTTGATTAACTCTTCGCCCTTTCTTCGTACTTTACAAAGCCCAATAATATCCCAATGTATGTTGTCAAGTTCGATTAACAGTTCTTGCAGTCGGGTCTCCGTTTTCATTATCCGTATATTAAGCGTAGCAATGTCAAAAGTCCAATTGCAGCCTGATCTAACCCGGTGATTCTTAGTATCCTCTGCCTTGGGGCAGATCTTCTCGCTGCCGTAGGTAGTTGCCCCTTGGCCTCCGGGGAATGAGGGCCGTGTTTGAAGTTGTACTGTCATGTTGAAGGCATGGACCGTAATCTGCCACGCTGGTCCAATGCGGGTTGGCAGATTTTGGATCATGTTAGTCTCAGGCCTCTGCCTTGATCTGCCGCCAGCGATGAACCTCCCAGGAACTTACGCTCCAAACGGAATAACTCAAAGCTTCATTGTCCTACTCATACCCCTTTACCACGTCAAGGTCTGATCCACAAAGTGGTATATATATATATATATATATATATATATATATATATATATATATATATATATATATATATATATATATATATATATATATTTCAGTGTTAATTGTCCCTTAAACAAAATTGACTTTGTATGCATATTACGAATTATTTGATCTACTACATCGTTTTTACAAGTATAATTAATTCTTGTAGTGTAAGTAGTCAATAAATAAAGTGGGAGATGTAAACCAAAACCAAAAAAAGCTAACTTTCAAGAATATATGCTATGAAAGATGATTATTAAAATGGTAAAATAAAAAAATTATACATTTTAAAAGGTCGACTTCAATTGCTGGAACAGTATTTGGTAGTAGTCTCACTTTTATCTTTGATGTTCGATCAAAACAATTCTCAGCAAAATGATGGGAACATAAAAACCTTCTGCGCTTTGGAAGTTTGGCTTTTTAATAAAATTAATCTACTGTGTTCTTCTGTTTGGATCTATGGGATGCCTAGAAAAAAAACGAGGATGAAATAAACACGAAATTCATATCAAAATGGAAGTAACATTTACATTTATTAATAGAATAATTTCTGAAAAAATAAGGATTGTAAAAATGTTAACACTCTGTATTATTAGTTATATTTTATAGGTTCTTTATATGAGTAAAGTAAAATGTTTTTAAGGCCCAGTATCTCAGAAAATTAAACATTTTAGAACACACGTTAAAAACTTAAGTTCTAAAAAAGACAATCACTACCTTGATAACATCATAATTATATTATTTTACGTAATATCAATTTTACTACGCCTATGAATACCAGGCGATTTGTTGGCTTTATAATCTTAAAATTTCATTCAAACAGAATTCGTTTTTATTTATAAATAATTGACAAATTTAGTATTAAAAGTTCTTACATATCTAATATTACTCCTGAATTTTGATTTTTTCGTGTCAGGGAACAACTACAAGACGCATAGCTAACCATATTTTGTGCGTTTGTCTTACTTCCGATAATATAGTATTTATTTCTATATAGTAGGTATTAATTATGTACTTATTCGGCACTTATTATTGATTAAAGCAAACTAAAATTGCTCAAATGCACTATTAAACTTCTAAGTTGTTGACACCAACTACCAAAATTCCAAAACAATGACTCATCTTTGGTGTTTCAACATGACCGTTTTCGTCCCCGTTTATATGTGCATGGAGATAGGCAAGGCTCGTTTCTGTTAGTTCTATATTCAAAGGTGAAATGTTATGAAACCTCTGTCAGATGTCAAGGACAGTGATACCAACTTAAAAAACAAATGGTTGTATCTGTACATAAACCACGCGATTTTTATAACAAAAGTCACCGTACTTGTAATTAAACCAGTCCATATATTATTTGATATGGACATTTCTAACGTTTTGAAAACAAAGTTTCACCATTCAATAAAGAAAAATATAATTTTAAGACATTGATAAATATTACTGTCACTTTTTTTTATTATATAATTGACAATCTTACGTGTAATACAATAAGGTTCATTAACTGTCTTTTTTTCCATTCCTCTTTCTGGTCGGTTTCTGGCCTTGAGCTGCGATCATTCAACCACATCAAAACCCCGTCACCGCGCAAACGCCACATTTCATTTTATCAAGCCAGTTATATCAGATTTATTCCGGACAGATCAAAATCAAAATGACCAAATTTATATTTGTTTTACAAGATATTTACGAGAACCACTGGACTTTTTTAACTATTCGAATAACCTTTCTGCCTTTTTATTATTATTTTTTTTTAACTAGCATTTGAACATAAATGAGAATAGCGTTTTTGTGTATTTGTCTTTTAAATAACTGTATTTTTTATGAGGAACAGTTCAAAACATCCGAAATGGTAGGGAATATACAGGGTGTAAGGGAAAATACTTTCGTAAATTTAAACAACAATTCTTGACATTTTTTCGAACAAGAATTTTCCTTAAAATATGAAGATTAAAACATCTGATGATTCTAATATGGTTAGCGAAACGTGCGCCGAGAACTTTAAAAAAGTGATTCGGTGTTTAGTGGTAAATCTCTTTGAGTTTAGTGTATCACACCGAAGGTTCCAATTGAAAAACTAACCTCTCATCGTCTTATTTATTTTTATCCATCGGAATTTTTTTTGTTTGATCTGTTAAGGTATTATTTGAAAATAAAATTCAAGATTTTTATAGCAATTTATTCCATACGTTTCAACATAAATTTGTTTTGTTTTGTTACAAAATAAAAAGGAAAACTTTCACATTATTGCCCTTTAATGTCAAAGTTAAAAATAATTATATTACATGATTTTTGTAACGTTGATGAAAATGCTCGTTTTGCGTTTCATTTGGGTAGTTATTAAAACACTTTTTCACAGAAATTTTCAAGTATCTCCTTCTCCTTTATATCATACCATAGAGGGGGTATTTCCACAGTATACTATGAACCTTTAATGGCAGTTTTATTGTCTTCTATAGTTTAATTTGTATCTGCCTTGTTTACAGTACAATCAAGTGTTTAAGTCGATTTTATATAAAATGGCAAGTTTTTTTTATATAAAATAGCAAAATCCAGCGGACAAGTTTTGTTAAATATGGGAATGATTTATTTTAAACTCACAAGTTAGATCTATATGCCAGGAAGTCAAAAAAGCCTCTCTTTTATATTTTAAGTGCCAAATTGGAAATCAAGATAAAAGTTGGGCTCGTCATATTTGCTGTGTGAGTTATCACGTAAATTTAGTGCAGTGGATGCATCGCAAGAAAAATTCTATGCTGTTTGCAGTTCCTATGGTAGGAGAGAACCTACTGACCATGCTTTACCTACTACAGGTTTAATTAATGACATTAATATAGAACATGTACCTTCCGAGTAGTGTATTTTGATATATTCGTCGAAATACAGTCTTGCTTCATAATGGAAACAAAAACCCATCTAGTCCTTTATCCCATTCAGTGCAATGAAAGAAACCTATAACAACTTAGCAACCATACTAAATCGCGTTAACCAACCGCGGTGGTCTGGTGGGTTAGTCGCCTGCCTGGCAATACAATGGTCCCGGGTTCGAATCCTGATGCAGGCATGGATGTTTGTGTGCTTATTTGTATGTGTTTGTCGGTGTTGGGTCACTAAATAACGCCTAGAGCGTTGATGTGACTTAAATTTTAAAAAATAAATAAATCGCGTTAAATATTTGTGGGGATTTAAAAGTGATAGGTACTTTGGTAGGACTTCAAGGGGGGTTGAGGATTTTACAAAATTTTGCTATTTTTTGTATCTATGGGACAGTAGGGCAACAAAAGTAGAGCACCAGATTTGAACCTGGTACTTCAAACATAAAATATACCCCCTTATTAACCCCTTATAACTCTCCATATTAAGCTTGGACTAATGAAAAACTTTGTGAAAGCCATGAACAAAGAAGGTAATGGTTTCAAGTACCTAAAAAAAAATATTTTCTGAATTAAGTAATGCAAAACTAAAAGAAGGCATAATTATTGGACCTCAAATAAAAAAAATTCTAGGTGATTTCCATTGGCAAGAAAAATTAAATGAAAAGGAATTGGTTTTGTAAGTGTACTGAAAGGATTTCTGAGCAACAAAAAAGATGACGTCGATAAAAACCTCATAGAGGAACTCTTGAAAGCCTATGAAATACTAGGGTGTCGCTATTTCCTTAAAAATATATTTTTTACACTCCATTTGGATTTTTTTTGGAAAATTTGCGTGCAGTAACCGACGAACAAGGAAAGAGGTTTCACAGGGACATCAGGACAATCGAAGCGAGATACCATAGACGCTGGAACTCATCTATGTTGGGCTACTACTGCTGGATTTTAAAAAGAGATGATACTACAAAACACAAGGGGGAAAAGTGAAGGTCGCTGTATGAGATTTTTTATATATTATTTTTTATTCGCATAATCCTCAGTAATGTCTTTGCATATGTTTAACGTGTTTCACATGTTTATATTTAAATAAATATTAAATTGTAAAAATATGTCGTCGCCTTTTTTTTCCCGACCCCCTATAACAAAAACTGTACGTGTTACAGTAATTAGCTTACCTTTTTCGGATTTAGGACTACAAAATACTTAATATACACATATTTTCATCAATATTACCTCAAAACACCTCGTACGTCAATAAAAATGTTGCAAGAGCAGTACCATATAACGATTTACTGTGATTTTGAAATTAATTTTTTTCCAATCAATCCATTCAACCGTTGAGACAAACAATTACAACAATCCCACAATATACAATAAAATATTACTTTGTTGTCTTCGTAAATGACGGTTTATCTTCGAAAGAACAAATTAACCAAGCGATAATCGATGCTACGGAAACATTTCACAAAACTGTCGTTTGAAAACATTCAGTTTATAAAAGGTCAGCTTATAAGGATGCATTAATTTTATAGGAAAACACTTTAAACATAAAAAAGCTAGTTCATAAAAATCTTTATCGTACTGTTGGTTCTTTAAAACAGTATGTTCATTGTTTCGATGATCTCCTCGTCAGTTTTGTTCCTTCAACCTGTTTTTCTACTTCTAGTTTTTATCGATGAGTCATTCTTACATTCTGGTTATCTTTACGAGTACACCACTTGATTTTATTTCTTTTTAAGTGGCACTACTGAAAATTCATAGTACTTTATGAAATGATTACCCTTTAGGAAAAAATACTTAAAATAAATATGGTTTTAAGAATTCTATTCTAAGAAAGTATAAACAGGCTGGTATTAAGCCACTTACTTAAAGTTATATAAATAAATATACAGGGTGTAAGAGAACTTTCGTAAACTAACTTTCGTAAATTTAACCAACGATTCTTCACATCATTTCAAAAAAAATAAGCACCTTAAAACAGAGATCAAAAGCCAGTGTTTCCGCGATAAATAATTGCAAAATTATTGAATCAACAATCGAAAAGCTATGGTAAGAATGAACATTTTAAGCAAATATATGTAAATTTAACTGAGGTACTGAATAACTATATTTATAATTGTATGTATAACAATTGTTTCCACACTCAGCACCTTTTACAAATACAAACTATGCTTAACTAACCCAAGAAAAAGTGAGAAAACTAATTACAGCCTAAAGTGTCAATCGACCTAATAATACCATAAAACATGATAGTGGGGAAATCCATTTTTTTGTCAACGTCTAGGAGGGCAATATAAGTTTAATAACGGTGAACCATTCAAGTCTAGATGGTCATTTTTTTTTTTTTATTTAAGTCACGTCAACGTTCGAAGGCGTTATTTAGTGACTTACCAACACCGACAAACACATACAAATACGCACACAAACATCCATGCCCGCACCAGGATTTGAACCCGGGACCATTATATTGCCAGGCGGGCGACTAACCCACCAGACCACCGCGGTCGGCTTTTCTTTTATTAATTTCTATTATGTATAAGATTATTAGATTAATTCTCATTATGTAACATTATAAAATTATCATTGAAAATAAGCTTTTCTAACATTAAATGGTTAGCATAATGAGAATTATTTTGTTGTTTAGTGTAACTTGTGAACTACGTTCGTTGAGCTTAGTAGAGAAAGATCTTCCTGTTTGTCCAACATAGACTTTTACACACGACCCATACTCAATTAAATAAACTCCTGATTTATTCGTTTATTTATTTGACTTTTATTGTTTAATGAGGCGCCCTAGGCTATTGTTTGTTTTAAAAGCAATATTTATATTGTTTGTTTTTGATAAATATCTCGACACGAATTTGGTATCTTTTCCCATATATGTAATTGTTTTGAACGCTACATTTTTGATATTATTGATCGATTATATTAAATTAATGGCTTTATTATTACTTTTTTTATTAATTATTTTATTTATAATATTTGGATCGTATCCTCCGATCTGATGACATTCAATTCTTTATTATAATTATCTATTAACATGGGGATATTTAATAATCGATGTATAAAAGAGTTAAATGCTGCCATCTTTTGTGAATAAGGATGACAAGATTTATTGTGTATAACTAAATCTGTATGTGATGGTTTATGAGAAATTGCAAAATAATGTTTATTATCTTTCCTAATAATAGTTAAGTCTAAAAATAGTCAATAGTCAATACTAGTATGTTGCTCTTCTCCAATAGCGAATTTAATTTTTTATGTAAAGAATTTATGTGAGTTAAGAACTGATATAAATGTCAATCAGAACGTGTAAAACAAATTAGAATGTCATCAACATATATCTACCAGTAATGTGATGATTTAAATTGTTAAATGTGTATTATTAAAAATATTACATTTTATTTTCAAATAAGACATTTTAAGAGGCCAATGAAACAAATAACTAAATTCCATTCGATGGAAATAAAACGACTATGCGGCGTTGCCAATTGTTAGGAAAATAACCTAAAAATATCTCTTCTTTGATGAAACAATTTTCACAGAATCCAAAGCGAAATATACATTACTGGTGTCATCTCTGCTTACCATAAATATTTTCTTAATATATAAGTATGTTGCATTATTCAACTATCAAAATGGATGTCACATAGCAAAAACAAATGATAGAACATTGGATGGACAACACTCGATGGGAAACTTTAAAGATTGAACCATGACGTAGTTTTGAACGGGTTTTAAATTTGTTTTTAAGGTGTTAGTTTTAGAGGGTTCCTGTGATTTTTCATAAGAACGGTAATAAATTCCAAACAGTTGATTCTGCAATATATTTAATTTTGCCCTTGAAGAGAGCGTTAAACTTTGATGTGTTCAAGTGTTTGGCAGTCGTTTTATAATCGGCTCTGAAAATATTAATGCCCACCACTAAACGCAACGAAAATGCACTAGAATATTTTGAAGTAACACTCGTGCGTTTATTTTTTATCAAGGCTAACTAAGTAACAAAGAGAATCGTAGCCATGTTATAGCGATCTGCAAGTACAATAGACATGCAACGAAGATTTTCAGAAAAAAATCGAATTCGAAAAATGTATCACCTCTGTGTCCAACAAAGCAAGAAGTAGCCGACCTCGCGAGATCAGAATCCTAGCAGACGTCAAAAGAGGTCTGAGAAATTCGGTCAGAAAACGCCAAAAACCATGTCGCGCATCATTAAACATGACCTAGGGCTTGGAACTTACCGAAGTTCTACCGGACACCGACTGACGGCAGCTCTATGGAATATAAGAGCCATGAGAGCAAATACGTTACTTCAGTGGCATGCGAAACGAGGGCACAGGAAAATTATTTTCACAAATGAAAGGATTGTCACTGCTGAAGAGAAATCCAAGCGATAGAGTTTACATTTATTACTCTCGGGAAACTGCTGAAAAAAATTGTAAATGTGGAAAGAGGTCATCATCCAGCTTCAGTGATGGTGTAGTGGAGAGAGTCGGATGACGGTCTCACTCAATTGTATTTCTTCGAGTAAGAGAGTTAAACCCGATGATAAGACGTATTATGTTGATAATAGCACTCCTCCAAGCTATCACCGCAAAGTTGAAGTATGGACGGTTCCAAGACTTCTTCGAGCATTGTGACATAACGCCGGTATTGCATGCGCCACTCGCACAAAAAAAAAATCTCCCGCCCCTAGTACTGATCCAAACCATGCTGCGTCGGCCCCCATGTCGGACGGTATGTGTCACACACTCCATGAGAAATGGTTCGTCGCGCCTAACATACTGCGCCCCATCATCGGCCAAAAATCTGCCAAATTGTAAAAACAAAAATATAGAAATTAGTTTTCACTTATCTACCCTACAGAGACTAATTTAATTGTTATGTATCTATAAAGAAAAAAAAACTAACTGAGAAACGTATCTCAATATTTGCCTCATTGGTAAAAATTAATTATGACAAATCTTCAATTTCCCAGTGGGCATATTTTTTGGCCCATGCTAGACGGTTTTTCTTGTGGGCCTATGTCGCGTAAGGCTTTCGTCTGGCTACCCTCCTATGTAAATAAGCTCCTTTGAAAGGTTTTCTTGCTATACTAGAGAAAAGTGAAACTCCCTGTCGAGCGAACACAGCGTTACTTAAATCCCGAGATGATTTGTGTCGATCTTGTAAAGCGACTCGCTCTAGATATCAATCGGTTCTTCGACGTTTTCTTCCTGCTTTCGCTTTATTTTCGATGGTCTGCACAGCACATCTCAAACATTTCGTTTTTTTGGCAATTACTACTTGCGAAAAACCTTGTTGGCTTAACAGCGCCATCTGGCTACGTTTCGGTACAGTCAATTCACGTATTTCAGACATACTTGCATTATTAAGCACTCACGAATCAACAAAAAATATCTCGCACCTTACAAAAACTGCCGCAATTTTCTAGTTCTCTTCAAAGTGTACTCTCGCAATGTATGTGTAGGACTAAGACGTGATAGGATGAAATCGCCGATTGGCAAAGAGGTATTAAAAATACCCATTTAATGAACCATAAAATCCTCATTTTAAACCCCTTTGTAACCGATGATGATAAATATTTGCCCCGAATTTCGATCGTTTTTATAACGGTGAGGGCACCTAATTGTTTTTCACCAAACTGTGTTTTACTGTGTTTTACACCAACACCAACATATATATATATATATATATATATATATATATATATATATATATATATATATATATATATATATATATATATAATATATATATATATATATATATATATATATATATATATATATATATATATATATATATATATATATATATATATATATATATATATATATATATATATATATTCTCTTGACCGTTTATTATTTTTTTTTTTATTTATTGGGTTTTTCGGTCAGTAATTAATTTTTAGCTTTTAATTTTTTTATTAACGTTTCGGTTTAAACAAAGAACCATCCTCAGAATAATTCTACAATACATATAACTTTTATAAAAAACACAAACTTACATTTAAAAACATACCAATATTTAAATAAACAATTAATTTTTAAATGTTTTTAAATAATAAGTGATAATTTTTTTAAAAAATGTTTTAAATGACATATTTGACTTTGACATAATTAACAATTCTTTCACCTTTAAATTTTTGTTTTTTATTATAACCTAATTGTTCTGAATTTGTTATGTGGAATATTAGATACAAAAATAAAAAATTATGAAAATGTATTATTTAATAATGTTATTATATATACAACTTAAATTATCTGTATCATTTCTGAAATTAATGGTATTATGTGTTTTGTTTATATAAATCATTTCTTTTATATTTCTTTTTTTATATTGTTTTTCAAAATCTAGGATTTTTATGTCGTTAAAATTAAAGTTGTATTCATTAACTATAGCATGCCTTGAAAGGGCAGTTACGTTTGGTTAATATATATATATATATATATATATATATATATATATATATATATATATATATATATATATATATATATATATATATATATATATATATATATATATATATATATAGATATATATATATATATATATAGATATATATATATATATATATATATATATATATATATATATATATATATATATATATATATATATATATATATAGATATATATATATATATATATATATATATATATATATATATATATATATATATATAGAATTTCAATCCCCTGTTCATAAAATTTTGTTTCCTTTGAAGAAAAATATCTTTCTAGATAAGCTCGCACATCATCGATATTTTTGAAATTTTCATTCCTTAGGGAATGTTCTATGGATCAGAATAAATGAAAACCGAATGGTGCTATGTCTGGAGAATATCGAGAATGTGGTAGTAAAACCTGTGGTATGTGTTAGTTAATCTTGCTGCATGCCGCCTGGCATTATAGTGTTGCAATATTAAGCCTTTTCTGTTAACTAGAGCTGGCCGTTTTACCCACAATTCGTTACGTAATCTATGCAATTGTTGGCAATACAATTCAGCCGTAACTGTTTCTCCCGGTTTCAATAGTTCAAAATGAATTATACCACCACAGTCCCACCAAACGCCCAGTAACACTTTATTTAAGCTGAAGGATGGTTTAAGAGTTGGTACGGCTAATTGATTTGGAGAAAGGCATTGTTTGGTGAGCTTGTCGTTGTTGTACAAAACCCATTTCTCATCACCAGTAACAATCCTCCAAACACATTATCGAGGTACTGCCGCACATTAACTTGATAATGGGGGGGTGCTCCATCTTGTTGGAACCAAATTGTGTCGGCTAGCAATTGAGGATTTCTTCTATTACGGTACAAATTTATAAGATTTGGAATCAGCTGATTTTGGAGAAAGTCTAAGTAATTTACCCGATTAAAATTTTAATCGAAAAATATTGGACCAATTATTTGATCTCTCCTATAATACCTGCCCAGACATTAATCTTTTCAGGTCTTTGTGTGTGAATTTCCCACATCCAATGAGGATTTTCTCTCGACCAATAACGACAGTTTTGGCGATTGACATGCCCATGAAGAGTAAAACTAGATTCATCAGAAAATAAAACGTTTTCCACTCTCAGAAGGTTGTTGTCTATTCTGTGCATCATTTGTTCGCAAAACTCCATTCTCCTGTCGAAGTCGTCTTCACTAAGCTCTTGAGTAGGCTGTAGCTTATACGGATGCATTTTATTCTCTTTCAATATTCTGGCAACCGAAGAGCGACCAACATTGTTTTCCAAGGCAACTTGTCGAGTTGAGGTATGCGGATTGTCTTGGAATGCAAGCATTACATACAATTTTTTGTTATCGGTCAACGACACTGCTTCCTTCTTAATTTGTCTCACGTGTCCCAGTTCTCTAAATTGTTTTTCAACTTTACTTACTCTATCTTGGGATATGGGTGGTAAGTCAGGATATTTTTCCCTAAAGAGACGAATAACTTCGGCTTGAGTTCGTGTCCTATCTCCATAACCTATCATCATTAAGATAGTTAATTTATGACTCTCTGATAAATACACCATGTTTAAATCAAATGAATCACACACCTCAAAGAAAACTAATTTAAAAGGCACGTTGATTTTTTGACGTTTCATACAACAAATACCTACCTTTGAAAACCTGATTTTTTATCTTTGTCTATTTGCTGATAATGTTCGAAGAATTTCTTAATATTTCCGAAACAGTTGAAGATAAATCTAGGATATTTTACATGAAATATGTCTAGAATTTCCTGAAGAATCAAAAAATTAAATAATATACAGGGTGTTGTATTTAAAATAAGAAAGTTGGTATTGGCCACTGTTACATGACACATCCTGTATAAAAAAATTTTGTTGAAAAAAATGCGCATCTAAAAATACCAATCGACGTGTTCAAGCATTTTTTCGAACACGCCCCCATTTATTTATTAACGAATTTATTCCATTTGGCTGAGACACACAGTATATATATATATATATATATATATATATATATATATATATATATATATATATATATATATATATATATATATATATATATATATATATATTATTATTATTATTACTATTCACGTATGGGCCCTAGCGGACCACGCGAAGTACAATTAGAGGCGTTTGTTGTTGTTAGCCTTCCTTTATGCCCATACTAATTTCATTCTTTCGCTATGAGCTTTTTTCCTTTCGTCAGACCAAGTTGTTCCAGTCTTCCTACATTTTTCTCTCTGGCCAACCTTCCAAACGTTAACCTTGTGTCTGAAACAGCCTCTATCCTGAATTTCACTTTGTGTAATATTTGCTGATCTTAGGTCCTCTTTATTTGCAGCAATCCATATAATTATTTCTACTTTAGCTTAACTCCTATTTTCATAAAATTCGCCTACTTGTCTAGTTAACCTACTCGGATTTATCCGTTTTATGTGTCCGTAAAACTTAAGTCTTCTTTTTCTCATATCGCTATGTATATCTGCGTATTGTTTGATTTCTTGGTTTTCTCGAAGTCGGTATGTTGTGCTATTTATTTGTTTGGGGCCTAGGATTTTTCTTACGATTTTTCTTTCCTTCTTTTCAATGTCCTCGATATCCCTCTTTCTATTCAAAATGAGCGTTTCTGCAGCATATAGACATTCTGGCTTAATAACTGTGTTGTATTGTCTCAGTTTTGTGTTTTTAGATAGGCATTTTTTGTTGTAAATATTTTGTGTAAGTCTCAATGCCGTTTTCATTTTTTGACATCTACCTTTATTGGCCGCTTTTTCCAACCCATTTTCCATGATTATTTCACCCAAATATTTGAATTGAGAGACTCGTCTGATGTTACCATATTTTGTTTTTAGAAACGGCGTTCTTAGTCTGTTGCAGGTCATGTATTGTGTCTTTTCAAAGGAAATTTGGAGTCCTACATTTTCTGCTGTTTCTTTTAGGATTTCAATCTGTTTCTGTGCCGTTAATACATCTTGAGCTAAAATTGCTAGATCATCAGCAAATGCCAGACAATCAATTGTGATGTTGGTTCTCCCCAGTTTAATGGGTTGGTCAATATTCAGGGCCGACTTTTTTTCACGCCACTCCTGTATTACTTTTTCTAGAACACAGTTAAATAAGAGTGGCGAGAGTCCATCCCATTGTCTCACTCCAGTTTTAATTTCGAAGGGCTCTGAGATCTCACCCATGAATTTAACTTTGGACCTTGTGTTAGTTAACGTTGCTTTAATAATTGCCAGCGTTTTCAGATCTAGTCCTAGTTCTTTCAAGATTCGAAATAAAGATTCGCGGTCAATAGAATCATATGCTTTTTTGAAATCCACAAATGTACAGACGAAATTTTTATTGTGCAGTTTTTGATGTCTTAGAATCAACTTTAGATTCAGGATCTGTTCAGGACAGGATCTGCCTGGTCGAAAACCTGCTTGATATTCACCAATGTTAGGTTTTAACTGTCCCTGTGCTCTGTCTAGTAGACATTGAGATAGAATCTTATAACAAACTGGGAGAAGAGATATCCCTCTATAGTTGTTTACATCCGTTCTATCTCCTTTCTTATGTAGTGAATGGATTAGAGCATCTTTCCATTCTTGTAGAATTTTGGTTATTTCCTTGATTGTACCTGGACCAGCGGATTTCAAAAGTTCAGCAGTGATTCCATCTTCACCAGAAGCCTTGTCATTTTTAAGCCGCTTGATTTGCCTAATTATTTCATCTTCATTCGGTGGTAATGAATCTAGGTTTGTTTGTTTAGGTTTTAGTGTTGTTAATTTGTTTAAGGGCTCAGAACAGTTTAGTATTTGTTCAAAATATTTCGCAAGTTCTTTGCAATTGTCTTGGTTATTTAGAGCTAATTGTCCGTTTTCTTTTTGGAAGCAAAGACTTTGCGGTTGATAGCCTGTTAATTTAGTTTTAAATGTTTTGTAAAAGTTTCGGGTGTTATTTTTTTGGAAATCTTTTTCTATTTCATTAAGTTGATTGTTTTCATATTTTCTTTTAGTTTGTCTAATTAGCTTCAATGTTTCTTTTCTTACTTCCAAAAAGATGTTATAGTTTATTGCTCTTTTTTGACTGTTCCAATCTTTGAATGCTTTACTTGGGCTTAATACTGCTTGCTCGCAAACTTCATCCCACCATGGATGTTTTCTACGTTTTTGTAAAGGGAGCAACTTTAAGGCCGTTTTAATAATTTTTTGTTTCAATTCTTGCCAGTTCTGTGCTGGTTGTTTATCAAGCTCTTCTGTTAGGGCTGGTTCTATTTTCGTTGGGTCAAACTTTGGTATTAGCAGCCTCTTTTGAATAAGTTTGCGAGGTTTTAAGCTACGTTTGATTCTAGTCAAGTAGTGATCCGTGTCTATATTTGCTCCTTTCCATACTTGAACATTCAAAATCTCTTTATAATTGGGGTACGAAATGGCAATATGGCCAATTTGAAATTCACCCATGTACGTGTTTGGGCACCTCCAGGTCTTTTGTTTTGATATTTTCTTCTTAAAATGGGTTGACATTATTTTTAGATTAAACTGCGAACATAGTTCAACCAATCTTCTACCATTATGGTTAGTCCATTTATGAGCGGGAAAACTGCCGACTGTTTTCCTGTACTTTTTTTCTATATATATATATATATATATATATATATATATATATATATATATATATATATATATATATATATATATATATATATATATATATATATATATATGCAATATTTTTAAAAAAGTGTGAATACGGTCCTGGCAGAATAAAGTTAACTCACACAACGCCCATAAAATCTTATAATCATTTATCATAAACAAACTATAAAAATAATAATTGTTAATATTTTTCACTGATACTACAGGGTCATGTTAATACAGCATATAGCCCCAGTCCTACCACACAAGTAAAATCATATTTAAATATTTCGAATTCCATATTGGCTAAGTTTATTAATAGACCATGTGGCAACCTCGCCCATTAAACCATGTCTACGAGCAACCTTGATTGGAGAGGCAGGCGAGCTGAGTCATAGAGCAGTTGTTGAACCGGCCTGCTGGTGGTACATGGGAGGTTGAAGCAGACTGGAGTCCATCAGCTGTAGCGGTGTTGCCTAATCTAATCAATTATTGGAATGTCTGTATTGAATTAAACTTTTAAGGGCGTTGTCTGTGGTTTAATTTAAAAGTGCATGGAGAATATTATGTATAATATACAGTATTTCGGAAAAATAACGAAACTTTTTAAATAAATAAAAAAATTGTTATTTTACCAAACTTATTTATTTTTATTCAAAATACATCCCTTCCGCATCAATACACCGCTGGGCAGGTTTAACCAATGCTAGAAAAGATTTTTATGTCGTTGTTCGGAATCGCCTCAATGATTCTCGTCACGGCTTCTTGGTGGATTTGTCTAACATTGTCATAAAACGTTCAATTCGTTTTGTTTGAGTTTCGGGAACAGGAAATAGTCACACGAAGATAAATCAGGCAAATACTGATAATGTTGAAGCACACAGACTTGTTTTCTAGCCAAAAATTTACGAACATCGGCACAGACTTTCAAAATTTCGTGAATCATGTCTTTAGTCGTATTTAATAATAAAAGCCAGCACGTGTCACAGTCGAATTCGTATCGTAAACGATCATTTCACGCACTTTTTCCACAAACTAATCGCGATTTTTGTTTTTTGGCCGGCCTGGCTTCGGGTCGTCTTCCAAAGCATCACGATCGCTCTGGAATCCTTTACACCGCTCGAACATACTTGTACGGGATAGTCAATCTTCACTATAAACTTTTTTCATCAATTCAAATGCTTCTGTAAAAGTTTTACCGAGCTTGAAACAAAATTAAATATTAACTCTTTGTTCCAAAGTGTTTTTCTGACGAGGTGACGAAAGGTACTGTCACTTTAGGCGCTATAACTTGAGAATCCGTTGATGGATTCTAATGATGGTGGTCTCGTTTTATAGAAGAGATATATAGCTTTCATATAATATATTGTTTCAATAGATGGCGCTAGTGGTTTTATTTAAATTTAAAAAGTTCCGTTATTTTTTCGACATACTATTCATCAAACATACGACATACTATTCATCAAAATAGTTTCCAACGTTCTCCCTCTCATTTTGGTTAAAATTGGATTTCGCGGCGACGGAATTACTTATCTTTAGACGCAATCCATTCCGGATAATATTTTGCATCGATTGAGAAAAATGATAATTTGATATACCAAGTTTGCAGAATAAGCTGGGTGTTGATAAACTTCCCTTTCGAGATTCTATAGTGCTTCCTTCATAGATCTTGATATATGTGATCGTGCATACTTAACAAAACAATATTTTCTAAATAATGGAGTTACATTGGAAGTTTTAATAATTTTTCTAGAATTGTAGTCCGGTAATCTCAACTTTTTCGATTGCCCAGACTAAAAGTAAAGTAAAGTGTTTGGGTTAGGTTTGGTACCTACACCTTAACGTGGGTTCCGAACCACGGTCATCAGCTTCCGACAAACCCAGGCCAGCACCTCCCTCGGGCTATAAACCCTTGGTTATGTGCCTACCGATAAGTCTATCAGGAAACCTACCGACTGGCGAGTGACCAACGTAGAACTCTTCTCAGAAGGCATCCGGCCTTACCCAGCCTTTAACTGGCGTGACTGATGGGTAATTCGTAGTCGGATTTTACACTCTTGCCTAGAAACAATCACAAACATTTAGTTTTTTAGACATTTAGATTTAGACAGAAGAAAGAAAAATTACCATCCGAGCGCTGGAATCGAACCAGCTACCGCTCCAGCGCGGATTCGGCAAAGCAGACGCTCTTACCGCCGCACCAACGCGACCGGCTACCCAGACTAGTTGAAGCCACTCTACATGTTTATTCTCTTTAATAGTGTAGCTTTATGTACAAATTTTCTATAGAATTTAAGTCTGGACTTTTTGCAGACTGAGCCATTATTTTCAAAGATAAGATAAAAAATCACTTTTATTTTTTAACATAGATCCACGAAAAAACAGCGGAATCACAGCATCAAAAGGCAAAAGTGCAGAAAAACAGTTTGAAATAGCGCCATCTATTCGCCATCCTATCAACTCTTCAGCCCCTCTCCCTCTCATAAGTGTACATACAAAATAAGTCGATGTTTTAATTACTATTATAGTCCTCCACTTAATTCTCGCCCCTTTTTGACTACATTTGACATTAATTATGAAAAATATAATACAAATTTAATCTTTGAAGTAATCTCTCTTTGTGGTCTTGATGTGATAAAATAAATGGGGTTACGTTCGTCTTCCTCAAGATATCTGAAGCGGTTATCAACCAGATTGACTGGTATCAGAGATCGGAGGAGATGAAAATATGAAGGGACCAAGTCTGGAGAATAAGTATGGTGCGATAAAATCTCCCAATCCAATTCGATGATCGTTTTTAGAATTATTTTTGCTGTATATGACCGGGCGTTGTTCCTAAAGCAAAATTACTTCCTTTCTTCCCTTGACATTAGGATGTTTATTCGCTGTAGCGTCACTAACACTAACTTTCCCTAATTTGTGTCCTAGTTCTGTCCGAACTGTAGCAATATATCACAAATATTTTCTCCCTGCAGTGCTTTCAATTCTTTATTATCCAGTTTGTTGGCATCCCAAACGCTCTGCCTATATTAAGTTAAAATTTCGGATTCGGAATTGCTGAAACCACTTCTTAAAAGTACTATACGAGTAGCATAATCTGTCTGTAAACGGTAGTCTCACATATTATATCTCGTTTTAAAGCTGAAAGATGGCGCTTTAAAAAGCAAACTGTACGGCGGGAAAAATGATTCGAATAGGTTCTGCAGTTGATGAACCGTAGAGTTTTAGAATTAAGTTCAAACTTAACAGGTAGAACCTTTTATTCTAAACAAAGTTGTTATTATGTTTGTACTAAAGTTTCCAACTTTATTTTAACTTTTACTTAAGAATTTAAACACGATTTCCTGGATTATCCTAATTTTCAAAATATTTTTTATGATTCTTCTTGTTTTAAAATCGCAAATTATTTTACTAGCTCTTGATTTATGGACTCGTAAAAAACTATAAATAGTGCTGCTTCATACCGGCCTTGTAAAAAGTCAATGATCTTTTGTTATTATATCTAATGAGAAAAATACGGTTCTAAGCATATTAGTAACATCCCGAAAAATTCACTATCATATATTTTTCACATATTATCATAAACATGCGTTATAAACGTTAAAATTAACTAAAAGCTAGAAAATAATGAAAATATCATATACAGGATGCGTCATTGTCATTAGTTATCACTGAAAGTAATGATGTTTGTATTGTGATAAACTAGAAACCATATTTAAGATAAAGGCAAAGGAAAAATATGATTTTATAGTATCTTCTAGCCACCATATCTACAATTTTCAAATCATATTATCAAAATAGACTTTTTGCAGGTTGTAGATGAAATGGCTTTGGCGATTAAGAGATGTTATAAAGACGTCTTTTGATAACACTAGATTAATAACAGTGGCGGCTCGTGGGTTTTTAAAGTGGGAGGGCGTAGAAGAAAATAATGTTACTGAAGATTTTTTTTACTTTCCCCTTCCTCCTTTTTACTTTTCGTACAAGGAAGTGGACCAGGAAAACAAAAAAAAAATCTTTATTGTTACTACTTACACGGACATTGGAGAATGGGTTGTTGCTTGTTGCGCAGATAAAGGTTCTTACCGTTTCCCGAAGAGTAAACCATTCAAACAGTTCAAACAGTTTATTATAACTGCAAATTAATAGAGAAAATTCGAAAAACTTCATGAGAAGTTCAAAGAGCTCAAAAAATATCAAAGTTTTATGAAAAAAAAAGGGTTATAGTACACATTTTTTACGGTGAACAGCACCTCGCCGTTTCCTAGTTTTTAAAGTGAAATTCCATTCGCCTGTTTTTGTCCAAAATAAATTTTTCAATAACTTTTTCATTAAAGTCCGGAATTAGTTCGACTCTCAATATTTAATACACCTAAAGCATTTAGTCTATCACCCCTCACCCCATTGAATTTCTTAAATATGTTTTAATAATATGTTAAGTTCAAAGTCAAAAAGCACCTCTCGGCTTCGGTTGTGGTCATCGGTATAGTCACTAGTATTCCCAATGCCTTAATCATTTATTTAAAAGCTGTATCCAGTCCCATATTCAAAATAAAATTTAATGTCTTTAAACAGCCTTTAATGCCTTCATTTTGACAAATCTCGGGCCTTGATAAAAAAATCGTCGGAAAACTTTCACATGTAGTTTACTGTTAAATTTTCGCATAAAACTTGCCCTATTTTTACATTCTTTTTGAACTTGACTCAAATTCAACACGGGCGTGGCACGACCGTTAGTTTTTAATTCAACTTTCTCCTCCAAACTTAAATTAGTCATTATTAACTGTTTTAAAGCAGACACCATCATATTTGCAATTAAAAGTTGATTATTTTTATTTAAAAAGTACTACTCAGTGTGTACACACGTAGCAAATCCTAAATCAAAACAAGTATTAGCGAGGCGAACAAAATACGTGACGCGAGACATATCAAACGCTCCATACCTGTCAAATCAGCGTTTAAAACTAATTACCGATACGCTCAGTCGCAGAGAATCTGCGTCCAAATCGCATGTTTTAGAAAGCAATTAAACCCCCGAATTCTGGCAACCAACACACAACAACGACCAGATAAATTGACGTGACATACGGTCGCTGGAGGTAAACGTCCAACCAACGATCTAAAAATTGTGGCGATAGGATGGAATTTTTATCCGCATTATTTGGTGTGATGGGTCGACAGACGTTCTTCTACATGTGGAGATTTTAATTTTTAATAATATCTTAAAATGAGTTAAAGAAAAGAAACTGAACAGAAATAAAATATGATGTTTTGCTCTGAAAAATTGTTCACTGTGATAAATGCTGGAGGGGCGGCGCCCCAACGCCCTCCCTCACGAGCCGCCACTGACTAATAAGCATTATATCCGCCATATCTAAAGTTTTCAAGCTCCAAGTTGTCGGTGAGATGGTTTTGGCGATTAAGAGATCAATGTGCATGAATTTATTAAATCAAAATAAAGCCTTTTATGTGATTAATTTTGAGCTAAAGGTTGCAAAGCTGAAATATATCGGATTCAATGCTACCGCCAATGAATAGTTCAAGGATTATTTAAATAACAAGACACCAGAATGTTATAATTAATAATAAGTAAGCCTCCGAGTTGAAGAAAACTACATACGGTGTTCACCAAGGGAATAATATTACACCAGTTTTGTTTTCGTTGTATACTTTTGACTTGCCAAACACCGCAAAACATTGTCAAATGCATCATGCATGCAATAATAATGTCCATCTTTGCACTTGCTGTGCTGCGAATGTTATTCCTGTTGCTATTAATTAGATTAATAAGGATGTCAGTAAGTTTAAATCGTGGTGCGTTAACCATGTCGTTTTTTTGCCAGCCACAGCCAAGAATTTAACTTAATACTTCATAACCTATATTCTAGGTAAATATAAGAATGGAAAAGCAAAGTGTGGAAAAGTTTCATATTAGATATTTGGTGCTTTATGAATTTCTAAAGCATAACAACGCTACTGATCTGTTTATAGTGGTGCCTTAAGAATGAATGAACACCTTCCGAAAACAATGTCTTCTAGGGACCAGTAGTTCTCACAAATGGTACATCATAATTGTTCTTACAACGTACAACCTAAGAATATATGTTTGTTAATCACATGTTAGCCCGTTCAATAGCCCGCGCAACAGAAAACCATTGCAATGACCGCAACATTACATCTATCAGTGTATACGTATTACAGTTCAGTAGTACACGTATAGCCTTTTTCTGCTGTATTTGGAGTCTACCAATACTTTCCTTATTACATGATATCATCACAGACATACAATAAGTAAAATGGGGCAAAACAATAACATTATATACAAACCTATTCGACCAGGGTGATAAATATGAATATATACGACTAAAGAACCCTATTTTTTTCTCAATCTTTCTACATAGATAACTGACATGATTACAAAACGTTAACTGAGGTTAACTGAGGAACCAAGCGTACTCCCAAGTATGTAAATTTATTTACAAATTTAATATCACAATTGTTTATATCTATTTTGAAACCTAACTCATTAAATCTTTTATAGTTTGCTTTAAACCCTATCACCATGCACCTTGTTTTCAGTTCATTAGTTTACATTTATTTTTACATAGCCATTTCAATAGTATTGTCAATTGACTATTCCATGTTTCAACCATTTCAGGCAAATTATATCCAGACACAGATATGAGAGTATCATCCGCAAAGAGAATAATAAAGGACTTATCCAATATTGTAGAAATATCGTTGCCATATATCAAAAACAGCAACTGCCCCAGAACACTACCCTAAAGAACTCCCCAAGCACTTTCTCTTCTTGCCACCACTATTTCCTCAACCCTCATTCTATGATATCTGTCTGTTAATTAACTTTTAATCCATTTCAAGGTTTTTGATCTTACACCATAAATTAATAATTTTTTACATAGTGTATCCCGATCCCTAATTTCGAATGCCCGTTTTAAATTTATAAACACACTGAGCACAATTTTCCTGTCCTTTATATCGTTTCTCCATGTTGCGCATGCATACTAAATAGCCGTTCCACAAGAATGTTTTGTTCTAAACCCTGATTGAGTAGAAAATAACAACGCATAGGTTTCAAAATAAATTCTCAACTCTGCACATACAACAGTCTCGATGATTCTATCAACAACAGGTAACAAAGTAATTGGTCTAAAGTCACGTGGTACACTATGCTTTGGTATTTTCGGAATTGGTACAATAATGCTGGTTTTTAAATCCTCCGGAAACGTATTCATTTCAAAACTAAAATAAAGGATAATCAACATCTCAGGTGACATCTCAGAGCCTTTTGGAATTAAAACTGGAGTGAGACAAGGGGATGGACTCTCGCCACTCTTTTTTAACTGTGTTCTAGAAAAAGTAATACAGGAGTGGCGTGAAAAAAAAGTCGGTCCTGAATATTGACTAGCCCATTAAACTGGGGAGAACCAACATCAAAATTAATTGTCTGGCGTTTGCTGATGATCTAGCAATTTTGGATCAAAATATATTAACGGCACAAAAACAGATTGAAATCCTAAAAGAAACAGCAGAAAAGGTAGGACTCCAAATTTCCTTTGAAAAGACACAATACATGACTTGCAACAGACTAAGAACGCCATTTCTAAAAACAAAATATGGTAACATCAGACGACTCTCTCAATTCAAATATTTGGGTGAAATAATCATGAAAAATGGGTTGGAAGAAGCGGTCAATAAGAGTAGATGTCAAAAAATGGAAACGGCATTGAGACTTACACAAAATATTTACAACAAAATAAAATATCTAAAAACACAAAACTGAGACATTACAACACAACTCTTATGCCAGAATGTCTATATGGGGCAGAAACACTCATTTTGAATAGAGAGAGAGACATCGAGGACATTGAAAAGAAGGAAAGAAAAATCTTAGGCGCCAAACAAATAAATAGCACAACATTCCGACTTCGAGTAAACCAAGAAATCAAACAATACACAGATATACATAGCGATATGAGAAAAAGAAGACTTAAGTTTTACGGACACATAAAACGGATAAATCCGAGTAGGCTAACTAGACAAGTAGGCGAATTTTATAAAAATAGGAGTAGAGCTAAAGTAGAAATAATTAAATGGATTGCTGCAATTAAAGAGGACCTAAGATCAGCAAATATTACACAAAGTGAAATTCAGGATAGAGGCTGTTTCAGACACAAGGTTAACATTTGGAAGGTTGACCACAGAGAAAAATGTAGGCAGACTGGAACAACTTGGTCTGACGAAAGGAAAAAAGCTTATAGTGAAAGAATAGTATGGGCGCAAAGGAAGGCTAACAACAACAAACGCCTCTAATTGTACTTCGCGTGGTCCATCAGGGCATATAGGTGAATAATAATAATAATAATAATAATAATAATAATAAAGGATAACCGATGACACAACAAATATATTTCATTAACCTTCTCGTAATTTCATTGTCACTCATACTTTAACTTTTTAAGTTAAATACAAGTTTTCTTAATTTGTTTAGTGTAACATTTTAAAGTTAGGAAAATCCAGCCTTGCATATTTTGAGAAGTTTAAAAAAGCGATTTGGTGTTTAGACTAATCTAAATGGAGATTAAATCATCTCCTGATGATGCTAACATAGTTAGCGAAACGTGCGTCGAGTTTAAAAAGGTGATTTGGTGTTTAGTGGTCAATCTCTTTGAGTTTAGTTTTTCACAGCGAAAGTTCTAATAGAAGAACTGACCAACAACTGAAGCAAAATGACTTTTTCTGTTTCTGCCATATATTTTATCATTTCATTAGTTATTTCGTCATGTCCTGGCGCTTTCCCCATATTTGCCCTCCCCGTTGCTCTCTCCAATTCAACCATCTGGAGATCATATTATAGATTAAGACTGTATTTACTCTTAAATATAATAACATTGTGCAGTATCAATAAATTATAGTTAAAAAACCGAACTAAAAAGCGAAAAAAAATAATTTTTAGTGTAAGAATTAAGTGATGTACGAGAAAATTAATTTGTCATTGTGAAAAAAGCGTGTGGTGCTCGATAAATATTCCATCAGTACCGTTTCTATAAGTTAGTATGAAAATATAGTACAAAATACCCCACGCTTTTTTCAATGACATTAATTTTCTCGTTTATCACTTTATTCTTATACTAAAAATTATGTTTTACTTTTTAGTTCGGTTTACCATTAAAGCGCTAATAAAGCTAATTACCACACGCCAATAAAAGCGTGTTAAAATGGCTTTACTTATGTGTAGCCTTATTATATTCGATTTTTTTTTAATTTTTTCTCATTTGTATTACACAATAAATTGTTTTGTTATTATGATTCATAAGAACATTTAAACAATACTATTTTCAAAACATAAACTTAAAAAAACCAAGTACACATACCGGTATTGAAAAAAAAACCATAAATATTCGGCATTCAATTTGATAAGTTACTTATTGTTCATCCTGTATTGATCGAAATGCGTTGCGTAAGAATGAATAAAAGTTAACTCCCGATCGAGATTGAGAAAAAATATATATTTTAAGAGAAAAAATAATAACGTCCGAAATAGAGACGGTAGCGGGTCGTTTCTCTTGGTGAAATAAACAAAAGATCGAGCCAGACGGAGAGAAAACTAGATGTATCTCCGCTGTCTGTTTATTTACTTATAAACGAGCAAGATGTGCTCAAGCAGCCGACACAAAAAGGAAACAGTGCTCGTGGAACGGTTTGATATATAGATCAGCGGCGGTCCGCACACCACACCCACCAAATTTTCCTCTTCAAAGAATATCATACGGAAAAATACACTAGGTTAATTGTGATATTTTGTGTTCACCAAGACGTTATACAAGAGTAGTCTGAAAAGTTTCCAGCCTAGCACAGTATTTTTATCTAATTCCCTTTTATTTCTTAACACTGTAATTTTATACACTTTTTCCATCTCTTTAATGCATCCAAATAATAGTTGACATCTTGTTTTGCAAAATAGTCGTTAACGAATGGGATGGCCTCCTCATGTACCCCGAGCGAAACTTTGAGCCTAGGAAAGAGAAAAAAATCGCTGGGAGGCAGATCTGGTGCATACGTCGGATGATCAATGATGTGCGCAATTATATTACCAGAATATTTTTGACGAGTAACACCGTCTTCATGTTGAGGCTGGAAACTTTTCAGACTACCCTCCTGTATATATATATATATATATATATATATATATATATATATATATATATATATATATATATATATATATATATATATATATATATATATATATATATATATATATATATATATATCATGTCACCGTATTAAGTGATAATAGGCAAATTTTTGAAAATCTTTAAATTCAACACACTAGGCTATATTTTTAGGTAAATTGCGTTTCAAGATATATCGTTGACCGATTTACTGCAATAAACTGTTAACAACCCCTACCATAACGAGACCCGGCAAAGTTGCAAGAAACGTAAACAGGGTCGGGCCTAAGAAAATAACAGGTAAAAAGATAAAATTAATTTTATTCCTGGTTTAGTAGTTTCGAAATATTTTAGTTTAGTTCGCATTCTTTTCTTAAACAGTGCAGTTCTATTGAAACGATCGTATTTTTTGTTATTCCAAACGTGCTAAAAATGTGGCGTTCTTGGCAAGATAATGATCATTGTGCCTCCGGTAGTACTAATTTTAAAAGAAAACATTTATCGCCCGATGCTAAGCAAATTGTTAAAAATATGTGTTTCTTTATTGGAGGGGGCTTAATGTAAATGAAGCCGCAGCAGAAACGTCATCATGAACGAAAACTCCGTTGTCTACAGTTAAAGATATTGTGACGAAGCCAATAAAAGCAGAAAACTTCGTAGTGAATCTGGTTCTCCAAAGCATTGTTTCTAAATTGAATACGCTAAGAAATAGCTTCTTCGAAGTAAACGAAGAAGCTGCAAAATGAAATATAGAAGCAATGTTTCGGATTAGTAGAGAGTCAAAGAAGATTAGATTACAGGTTTTGTAATGGTGAACACAAGTTCAAAGTTAAAGTATTTTTTCCTCTCTTGGACCCTGTAGATAGTTAAATTACTGAACGTTTTTCATCTTTTCAAAATTTAGGGGAAAAATTTTCAGTTTTATTTCCTCAAAAATTACTTGCTTTATCCGAAGATGATATTGTTTCAAGGGCTGAAAGACTGCAAACCAAATACAAATGATACTGTTCCTACTCTACATTTAAAACTAGTTTCACTTCGGAGGGGCCTACAATCTGAAGTAGCACAGTTAAGTTCAGCATATGATCTTTTCAATATTCTATATACAAAGCTGGACACGTAGTATTTCGAACAAAATTTGTCTTTACCAGTTTGTGCCTTATTTTCTTTTTGTAAATATATTTTTTTTAATTTGATGTAAGTTTAAATTTTATTTACTTCTCTTCAAGCGTTGTCAAACCCAGAGTATTATACATATTTACTGACAAAATAATTGATTATGTACTCTTGAAAAGTCGTTAGTCTTTTTTTTGTGTGAGAGTGCCTTGCTGATTTTTAGCGGGAGCTAAAAGTGGGAGCTGAGAGTGCCTTGCTGATTTTTAGCGGGATATATATATATATATATATATATATATATATATATATATATATATATATATATATATATATATATATATATATATATATATATATATACAGTATATATTTATACATATATACTTTGTATTTTATATAAAACGGCATCTTACTTTTGGTATTGCATACTGAATCGAAGTACAAATATATTTCATTCCTACATATCCCCGTATGTAGGCTAATATCAAAAATTCAACGTTTGAACCCTGTTTTCGTGTTCAGACAATGACAAAGCGCCAGCAGCAACTTCTCAGAATTTGTTGGTGGTCGTTTGTGACGTCAACGGCGTCAGTCATTGCACGCCGTGATTTTTCCTTTCCCGCTAACAAACAGCGATTTGATTTTACCTTCGTTTTTTTTTTCTTTTCCTTTATTACGAGGGTCGGGTAACAGCGCTATTAAAAATACTGGCGCGAAAATACCCCGCCGAATTGTACAAAAGTCATCCGTTAAACCGTAGACACCACGCAAAGAACGCTATCGCTACAAGGGTCTTATGAAAAGTTCATGATGGGTTTTATTTATCCAAAAGCGCGTTTGACAATTTTTCCATCATCAGTTGGAGCTCTCAAAAATTCGTTGCCACAAATACGATGTCAGCAGCATATTTCAGGTGACTATTTTTCTTTCCTTTTACGTTTAGTCCATTATCCGTCCATTCTAACTAATAGATACTGTAAATTTATTGAAGGGTAAACCTCAAGCATACCAAATCTTCGATCAGTTATATTTCAGATATGTTCTATAACGGCAGATCTGGCAATCATACAGGAAAAATATTTATATTCGCCTTTTGCAAGAATTTTAGTATCATCATGGTGTTCCCGATTGTTAAATTACTGTAGTCAGTGGGTGTGAGACACTAAACTCGAGAAGATTTAATTTGCTGATAATTATAATAAAATGTCTTTCAAATTGAGCGGGTAATTCTTTAATAAAACAGAATTTGCGTTGATTTCAAAAAACTTTTTATTGATAAGACTAGTTTACAAAATTTTACTCTTTTATATACCCTGAAATAAATGTATATAAATATGTTAACCTACCTTCCATAAACCTAAAAGTGTTAGCAGAAATATTCTATCACGAAACGTTTTTCTTCTACAGTTAAATCATTTTTTTCAACTACCCTACGTGCGGAATTCAGTTTAATATTTATTTACTCGATTCAAACAACAAATATCTTATTTCAAATTGAATTAAAATGTCGAATAGAAACTGTATACAAAGTTCTGATCGTTTTTGTTACGTTTGTGGACAGTTTATATTTTCTAAAAAAGGAAGACCCATTGTAGATTCGTTAAAAAATGCATATCTTCATCATTTTGGATTTCCTGTTGCGAATCAAGATAAAAAGTGGGTACCTTAGGTGTTTTGTGAAAGCTGTAGAATCGTTTTACTCCAGTGGTGATTAGGAGATAAAGTATACCTTCCATTTGGTTCACCAATGTTATGGAGAGAACCTAGTAATGATGAAAATGACTGTTACTTTTGTGTTACGAAGACAGTGGGATATAATACCAAAAATAAGGCGAGTATCGTATATGCCGAAATTCCGCCTGTTATTAAACCAATTTTACATTCGAAGGAACTTCCATATCCAATTTGTCCCGGTAATTCCAGTCAGATATACTAGAAGATGACAATGAAGGTGATGTTGAAGTTAAATTGATTTCTAGTGATTCTGATGATTTCTCTCTTCAAGGAAACACTCCACATTTAATTAACTAAGCCGAATTAAATGACCTTATAAGAGATTTATAACTATCAAAAGATCCTCAGTGTGAAAGCCTTTTATCTGTTAATGAAAAAGTTGTTTGGAAATCATTCCAAATAGTTGTCGAAGATTTTTGGGAAATAAAAAAAGTGAAAATTATAAAGATATTGTAGCTGATTTATTGAAAAATTTTCAACAGATGGGAGTGAACATGTCATTGAAGATTCATTTCCTGCACTCGCATTTAAATGTTTTCCCTTAAAACTTAGGAAGTGTACGAACAGGGAGAACGTTCTTATCAAGATTTAAAGATTTTCGAAGGACGACATCAAGGATTTTGGGATGAAAACATGTTAGGGGATTACTGTTGGTCCATTATAAGAGAAACCGATCCAAAAAACTATAAAAAGAAGGCGAAAATTAGCCATTTTAATTTTTTCCATTATTCATACTAAGAGTTTTAAATAAATAAATATTTGTAAAAGCAGACCTGACAGAATTTTTTTATCATTTTTCTGGATAACTCTTACCTGAATAAACAATAATTAACAACTTTCAGGTGGTACACTGTATAAACTAGTGTAATTGACGCATAGTGTATGACATTTAAACACGAAAGACAATATATGTCAAATGGTCACCTCTTGCAGCTTCACAGACGTCCAAACTTTTGTCAAAATTTTGGATGACATTTTGGCATAACCATGACCCTATCTCACCAATGACTCGAATAATTTCAGCATCTAGTTCAGAAATCGATTGTAGATTGTTCTTCTGACTTTTCACGTAACCCCAAAGAAAATAGTCCAACGGTGTCAAATCGCATGAACTTGGTATTCAATTAACATCACCGTTTCTTGCAATAACTCGTCCAGGATTTTTTTCTCTCAATAAATCAATTGTTTCATTGGCAGAATGAGGTGTAGCACTATCCTGTTGGAACCATATAGCCTCCAGATCGATATTATGCAATTCAGTCCACAAGAATCCAGTTATCATCTCACCATATCGAACACCATTGACGGTTACAGCTTCAACAGCAGCATTCTGAAAGAAATACGGCCCCATTACACCTCCTGACCATAATACGCACCAAACAATGACTCATTTAGAATGTCAAGGTTTCTCATGAATCAATCATGAATTTTCCTCATGCCAAGTGGCTTTAATTCCCGTGTTATTTTAACCTTATATGCCTTCAGAGCTAAATCCTTTCGTAAAATACGCCATGCTGTGGATTCACTGAGTCCAAATTATTTTGAACGTCGACTAATAGAAATTTCTGGGTCTTCAGCAACGCTTACACGTACTAAATCAATATGGTCTTATGAACGACCACTACGACTATATATTTTATTCTTTTATTTTCCACCAAACCAGTTTCTTGAAATTGTTGAACAATTCGATTGCTAGTGATGGAGGATCGTGCAAGCCGCAAATATCACGTAATTTTCTAAAAACATTTTTCACTGAACACCCATCTTTATAAAATAATTCAACAATTTGAACGCGTTGTTTATTTTTAATCTGAAATGAGATAAAATGAGACTGAAATGACACTTCTGAAATGAGACATTCTGAAATGAGACTAGTTATTGACTAAACCGGTCAATTTGAAACGCCCACGCCAAACGCTACACTCAGAAGTTAAAGGAATGGTTCAATCTAGGATAGATTGCATCCTCTCCTGATGATGCTAACATAGTTAACGGAACGCGCGTTGAGAAGTTAAAAGAGTGATTTGGTGTTTAGTTGTAAATCTCTTCGAGTTTACCAAAACAGTTGTTTTTAATTTTTGACATTTCGCTAACTATGTCAACATCATCAGGAGATTAAGAGAAATTAAACTATGTTCTATTTATATGATAACTGTACATGTTGAAACATGTTAAAATCATGAACCGTTAAGTTAGCATCCCGATTCATGATTTTCTAACATATTCTTATTGCTTTGTTTAGCCTTCGTGTTAATTGTTCTGTTGAACTCTGACTGTTGAAGATTGACTCTGTTCCTTTTGAAAAGTCGAAGATTCTCTCAATAATTGTCTAAACATACGTTTTCTATTTTAATGCTTTATTTTAATTATCATTGTTTAAAGGAATTTTAATTAATCTACTTGCTATAAATATTAAAATAGCCATCTTTTTGTTTTAAACTAATTTTCCTTTAAACAAAGACATAAATATAGATATAAATAGAACATAGATAATTTTAGAATTAGATTGACTCATCTCCTGATGATACTGACACGGTTGGCGAAACGCGCGTATGGGAATTAATGATCTATTCTCTAGTAGTTTTCCCATTTTTTTATTATCACAAAGCTAGCCACACCACACAGTGATTGAATATTAAACTATGAATATAAGCATCCGATCCATCATCGAAAGACTAACAGGTCTGCGAATCTTTTAACACAACATATCAAATTTTCGAGTTATCCTCGTAAAGGAAAACTATTAGTAGCAACGGTGGTAGTTTTGTGAGTTTTTGGGCGCCAAAAACAAGTGCCTACCGATAACCAGTCAGGAAAAGGGGGCAGAGAACGAGCTACCCCTCGCGCTAGACACCCTTTAATTACGTTAGAACCCTGTAGATGACGCGTAAGCGCGAAAGAACGTTAGAGCCACAAAGGCCTGCCCGCATAGCTGGCTGACAGAAAGACATTCCATTCTCGGGTCGTTAAAACCATACGGCCAGGGTCGGATCTAGGAGGCCACGCTCGGAATTTCGTTGAAGAATTCGATACGGAAAACTCCACAAAGTCAAGGTCAATTGCATCTTTAAATAAAGTCTTATTTTTCTCTGGAAACGCCTTTACGATTTCATTGTCAAGGCATGATTAAAAAGAAAACAAAATATCTTATTTGGCCTTTTATTATGACATTTAAAATTACCTTTTGGCATTATACGTCAAATAAAAAAGCTTACCTTACCATTTCCTTCCAATATCACCAATCTTCTTTAGATGAAGGCGTATCTGTTTTAAAGATGAATCGATTTCGTTACGCTTTACTAAAGAATCGCAAACTATAATTCGATTTATCATTTTTTTCTCCGTTTACTCATGTGGCAACTCAAGTTGACGTAACAACCTTAACGCTATTGAATGGTTGATTCCAAGAATTTCTCCGATTTTTCTTGTTGTTATATGTCGATCTCTTTCAGTAGCCTCAATATTTCGTTGCCATCAGCCTCGATCGGTTATCGAGAACGTGATACATCGCCAAGATTAATATTGTTTTCATGGAACTTTCTGAACCCCTTACGGAACGTGGAATCATCAACGGCGCCCTCACCGTATAAACACATATTTTTTTTTTGCGTCTGCAAAGCATTTTTGCCTTCTTGGAAATAAAAAAAAACTTAATATGCTGAAAATGCTCTTTATTTCTGACTTCTTGAATGTTCTGCGAAGCAAAATTTGAAAAACCCAACCAAATATCACAATTTCCGCTGAAATTCCTTCTATCAAACATCAAAACTTTAGATAACACTTCGATTTTGCTGTGCAACGCCATCTAGCACCGTAAAACGGAACAAGTGTCAATCAATTAAGCAAAGAATCAAGCTTGCATTAGTCCAATAACCAAAATAATTTCAATTGTCTATAACTAAGCACTATAAAACTTACTGTACGTCTCATGCTTCAAGGAAATCCATTAGACAATATTTTTAAAACCTTCCTTTATAAACCTCCCTTCGATTTTCTCTTCTAAAAATAAATTCAGATACATTAAAAATAAATGAGAGTGACATTTCTAAATCTCATTTTGACATTGATATTTAAAATCATGTACAAATGCACCTTTCAGTAATATGATCCCTTTACATATTTTACAGTTATCACCGATGAAGTAATAGGTGGTATTTTGCACCATTGGGATGGTTTGGAATTAGAATTAGTGAAGATTAAAAAAAAATACAAACACAAATCCATTAAAAAAAAATTATTGAAAAATAATTTTAAATTCGGATTCCATATTTCAATGAAATAAATTTCTTTATTTCAATTCTGTTTTCGCCATCTCTCAGCTTAGCTCAATTCGACAAGATCGACATCTCTAATTATGAATTTGAATATAATTAATAAATATGTTGCATTGACATTGTCAATGTCAGCTGTCAAATTTGTAAACTAAGAAATAGAGATTTACTGTGTTATTATATATATATATATATATATATATATATATATATATATATATATATATATATATATATATATATATATATATATATATATACAGGGTGTTAGGTAAACATGCTTATTATGAAAAAAAAATCCTTATTGCGTTTCTTTCGAAAGTGGCTTCATCGGTGAAAATAATTTGTGTCGGGAATAGAGGGATGCGAAGTAAAGTTTGCAATATCCATTGACATAATACAATACGTGGAAGAAAATCAACAGGTAGTAGTGCCTGAACGCGTTAAATGTGGTATGGATACAAAAAATTGTCTTTAAGAATTTTCTAAACTGTCCAGTGACTCACATTCAAAGTATTTGCAATTTTTCGCGTAGAACGACCAGGCTCTTCCGCTATCATGTCCAGCACATTCTGTTCCAATTGTATCGTTCTTACAGTCAGTGATCTTCCTGACCCTATAGTTCGTTTCAATGTGCCTGTTTCACGAAGACGTCGATGAATGTTTTCGAAGATTTTTCGGTCAGGGACATTACGGGCTGGAAATCGTTCCCTGTACAATCGCCTAGCTTGTATTGCATTGCCATCAGCAAGTCCATACATGAAGTGCATGTCAGTCATAGAGAATAGAAAACTTCACTCACTATTTCAGACACGTCAAACAGCCAAACGTCACTCAATCTATGTAAACAAATGCGACCGATGAAATCCACTTACTAGATAAAATAGCCGTTCCAAGTGATCGAGATCGAAAAAAAAATGTTTTGTACTTGATAAACTCATTGACGTACACTCTACTTTTATTTACATTAATACATTAATGATTTCAACAAATATCGAACATGGTTGTCGCAAATTTTGTTCGTCCTGTATCTTCGAAACAAAGGGGTTTATTATATATATAATAAACCCCTAATAGACTAAACTCGAAGAGATTTACCACTAAACACCAAATCATTTTTTTAATTAAAATTCTCGTTTCTCGTTTCGCTAACCATGTTAGCATCATCAAGAGATTATTGAGTCTACTATAACTAACTTTTTAAATAAAAAAAATTATGTTGGATTTTTCGATGTCAACAATGTCAACTGCTTTGCTTCTCCAATATAAAAATGGTGGAACAATCCAAAGCTAAATAAATGTTACTGAACGCATTTCTTATTACAGAAAATAGACACATTTTCGATAAATAAGAATGTTACATTGACGTTTCAAATTTCTTAGGTTTCAAAACATTTACGTAATAATTTTGACAGAATCTAAAGCTAGATAAACCCTACGGATGGTATCTCTAAGCACCAAAACATTTGTTGAATAAAAAAATATGTTAGATTGACATTATCAGTGACAGCTGTCAACTTTTTCGTCTTAATATGTAGGCAAAATTGTAGACAGAGAGACCTAATTTCCGATCACTCTTTCACTTCACACATATCGCATGATATATTTTCAGTGACTTTTTGAGGATGAAAAGGTAACTCCTGAATCAATTGAGGATTTTCATCGGCCCAAATCCTGCATTTATGTTTGTTCACAAAGCCATTAATCTAGAAGTGCGCTTCGTAGGAAAGGAATATTTTATATATATATATATATATATATATATATATATATATATATATATATATATATATATATATATATATATATATATATATATATATATATATGCTATGCGAAATGCTAAAAGCTGGTGGTCGGACGTTACATAAAACACTGGCAAAATTATACTCAAAATGCCTCAAAGAACAAAAAGTACCTGACTTATGGAAAAATGCAGAAGTGATCCTTTTACATAAAAAAGGAGCACAGGAAGATTTAAAGAACTACCGTCCAATAAGCCTCCTATCAGTGATGTACAAAGTTTTCACTAAGATAGTTTCTAAAAGAATATTAAAAAAACTGAATGACGCACAACCAAGAGAACAAGCAGGATTCAGAAGTGGATTCAGTACAATGGATCACATCCAGGTTGTACAGCAGGTCATAGAAAGGCACAACGAATACACCATGCCACTGTGCTTGGCTTTTATCGACTACGAAAAAGCATTTGATTCCATCTCAAAGCATGCGATAATGGATGCACTGCTTAGCCAACGTGTAGAGAGAGCCTATGTAAACCTATTAGAATCGATATATGATGGAGCTACAGCCACAATTCACCTTGATGATCTTGAAGTGGGAATTAATATAGAACGAGGTGTACGGCAGGGTGACGCAATATCGCCTATTCTTTTCTCGGCTGGCCTTGAAGAAGTATTCCGTAAACTGGATTGGGAACAGGATGGGGTAAAGATCAATGGTGCAAACTTAAACCATCTTAGATTTGCAGATGATATTATTCTCATTTCACAAGACCCAGAGGAGCTGCAAAGACGCATACAAGAACTGCAAAAGGCTGGCGAACCATTTGGCTTGAAAATAAACCTGAAAAAGAGTCAGGTTATGTTCAATAACTTCGCTCAGGACAGAAGAATTTCAGTTTTAGGAAGGGATTTAAAGATTGTGGACAGCTTTGTATATCTTGGGCAGAGGATTTCCATGGAGGGGAATACCGCCCGGGAGGTGGAACGGCGTGTTAAATGTGGCTGGCAGGCATTTGGTAGGCTCAACATAGTGTTTAAGAGCAGACTCCCACTTTGCCTGAAAAGAAAAGTATTCGATCAGTGCGTTCTACCCGTTATGACATACGGAAGTGAAACCTGGACACTCACATCGCAATCAATTCAAAAACTTCGGGTGGCACAGAGGGGAATGGAAAGATGTATGCTTGGCATTACAAGACGAGACAGAAAGTCCTGCGCATGGATCAGGGAACAAACAAAAGTCTGTGACATCATTGGAAGAGTAAAACAGTTGAAATGGAGATGGGCAGGCCATATAGCGAGGCGATGGGACGACAGATGGACCAAGGCAATCCTGGAGTGGATACCGCTTGATCGCAAACGTCCGCGAAGAAGACCGAAAGCACGGTGGACTGATGACATCGTTAAGTATATTGGACCCGAGTGGCAGAGGAGAGCCCAGGACCGTGAAGGTTGGAAGCATGCTGAAGAGGCCTTCATCCTGCAGTGGATCGATACGGGCTGATGATGATGATGATGATGATGATGATGATGATGATGATGATATATATATATATATATATATATATATATATATATATATATATATATATATATATATATATATATATATATATATATATATATATATATATATATATAGAGCTTTTTTCCGTTGATAAATCTGACAACGTAGCACTTCCAAACCAACTGAATGAACCTCGTGAGTGTAACGTACTTTTTTTTCTTTACAGCGAATCAATGGAAATTCGTATAATTAATATCGCTATTTTCCGTTTTTGTCCGCCACCAGTGTCGAAGGCGTTGCCGGTATTTTTTCTATTCAAGGCGACAGTGCAAAGAAAAAGTTGTTCAGATTTTATTGTTTTTGTTAACATGACCTTCGCCATTTGATTCTTGTAATTGTATTTTTTAAAGGCTACCGCTTAATTACATCAATATTTAAAAGCAACCTTTTCACTGGTTATTTTAACTCTTACTTTTTAATTAGTTTAAACATTTGCTTTAGATTTAACACTGTAAAAAAAGTTTTTTTTAACCCCAGCTGCTTTGGTTACGTTAACAGGTAATATATGTTAACATAGAGTAAATGTTAGACATATTCTTCAAATTGACAGCACGAAACTGTCTGTCAAGAAGGCAAAGACTTGAAAATGCCAAGTAAGATTTTGGTGAAACATCGTCAAGAATGTGACAATTCACCAAACGAACGGATTGACACCTAGAAGAATATTTTTGACATTCTATTTTACAACAATCCCTGTACATGGCTCATGGAACAAACGAAAGTGAGTGACATCGTTGGAAGAGTAAAAGAAGTGTAATGAATATAGCGAGGCGATGACACGGCAGATTGACCAAGGTAATCCTGGAGTAGATACCACTTGATAGCAAACATCTACGAAGAAGAGCGAAAACATGATGGAGTGATGACATCATCAAGAATATTGGGCCCCGAATCCCACTTTAAAACCACACGAGCCGCCACCATTGCCTTCTCTCCAGGATTCACAACTAGAAAAAAATTGTCACATTTTTTTCTAATTGTGAACCCTGGGGACTTCTCTTCAGCATCTATTCGACCAATATTTTACATGCCAGCAAAATATTCTCAGATAGGTTCAATAGAATATATTGATATTCTCTTGCAGGCAATTGCTACTCTCGAATATAAGGCAAAGTAACTAGGAAGACATCATTGAAATACATGTATGCTAAACTTGAAGAGATTTATCACTAAACACCAAATCACTTTTTTTAAACTTCTCATTTAATCAGATGATTAAATCATCTCCTAATGATGCTAACATGGTTAGGGAAACTTGCGTCGAGAAGTTCAAAAAAAAGTGATTTGGTGTTTTGTGGTAAATCTCTTCAAGTTTAATGTTTCACACCAAAGGTTCCAATAGAAGAATTGATACATGTGTACATTTAAATAGCATTGAAGGCATACAGAAGGAGTCCAGATTCCATACGAAATCATCAATCATCTAATACTGCATCACATTCTACTACAACCTCCATAAACTACCTCCAATTTGATGCCTGGTTTAACAGCAGCCATCATACCAGTGTCAGTCTGTTATTAGTGAGAGGCTATATTAATCTTGGATTGGAATAACTAGCCATATATATATATATATATATATATATATATATATATATATATATATATATATATATATATATATATATATATATATATATATATATATATATATATATATATATATATATATATATATATATATATATATATATATATATATATATATATATATATATATATATATATATATATATATATATATATATATATATATATATATATATATATATATATATATATATATATATATATATAAACATCAGCAAAATCATCTGGTTAATAGTAATTCTTCTAATTTCATCTTTTAATCATTTATTACATAATCCTACAGCATAATCCCAAGGCATCACTTTATCTGTTTTTTTATTTAACTCTTAACAACGTATGAGGGCATGACAGATGTGGGTATCCAAATAAAAGGATCTACCCTATACATAATTTTGGGGTGTTGTTAAATGAGAGAGAACCAGTTCTTTTCTTGATCTTTTTGTCAGTTTTCACAGACTTCGCGCCATTTGGGTCTTGTTTTGATTGTTCGTAACCTAATTCCTTCAAGAACAATATTTGCAACAGGATATCAGTAAGTGTGGTTCAGATTCAAATAACAGGTGTACTCATAAGTAATGTCGGTTTTTGCAAAATTTTTCTTTTTTTTTTAGTAAACAGAGATAAAATGAATCTCTGCAGTCTCAACAGCTATAAAAATTGTTATCTGACGGAACAGCATGAGGAGAATTGGGCGGTTGAAGAACTATGAAGCCTTGCAAAATAACACCTTTTTGGCTATATATATATATATATATATATATATATATATATATATATATATATATATATATATATATAT
The DNA here is from genome assembly GCA_031761425.1 of Cosmopolites sordidus. Taxonomy (NCBI): domain Eukaryota; kingdom Metazoa; phylum Arthropoda; class Insecta; order Coleoptera; family Curculionidae; genus Cosmopolites; species Cosmopolites sordidus. The sequence goes on along the minus strand of JARFXV010000356.1, from coordinate 846,525 downwards.
ATATATATATATATATATATATATATATATATATATTAGAATTCTTTGGACGGCATCCAATGAGACAACAGTACTGAGTGTCATCAGACACCCAACTGCTGGGTTCCACAATCTCATGTGGAACACACAACAACCTGCGTCTCCGCCTAAAAAAAAACACTCCATATATACGCCATCCGACGGGAAGTCAGGGAAAAGAATAGGTTGTTGACTGTGGATGAGATCTTCCTATTCTTGACGAGAGAGCACATGTCGGTACCCTGAAGAGTCTAAACATCAAGAGACGAAACATGTGCCCTCCAATGGAAGGGATAGGTGGGGCCCGTTCCCAGTCAAGTAATGAACAAAATGTATATATATATATATATGTATACATATACGTATATATATATATATATATATATATATATATATATATATATATATATATATATATATATATATATATATATATATATATACGTATATTGCGTGCGTGAGTGAAATTATTAAAATTGAAGTTTTCCATTGGATTGTGCATGAGACACTAAAAGAAAAATTGCTTTATCGTTATCATGTACAAAAGATACAAGCACACTTACCCAGTGATATTTCGCAGGTACACAATTTTTCGTAGGCAGAAATGTTGTGAATGGTTTATTGGTTTAAATCAAGGGAATCCAAAATTTCTGCTCAATATTTTATCAACCAGCGAAGCTTCTTTCATGAGAATTGAGATTGTAGAGTTGAAGGATTAGGATGGTGTATGGTAGAGTTAGTTCCCCTTTAAAGAGTTAATCCAATTAAAGAACGTTAACATTTATTAAAGAATCGTTTAAAAAATGATTAAATGAAAAATGAAAAAATACCGCGGTCGGTAATATTAAAATTATTAGGTTCTCGGGCAGAACCGTGTTTTAGATTTGTAAAACCTCGACGTTTGGGCTTCCACTTTGAAGCCATTATCAAGAAAATCTAGTTGATTTACTCCGAAGCCTTAATCTGCCTACTCTCCAGTGTTCATATCTAGAAAAGAACGTGGTCGGCGCGACCTCTGCATTAATAGGTAAGGTTGAGAGTGGAGCGCTGGGTTGAGGGGCAGGGGTGAAACGAGAGGTGGGCGTTTGATTGGAAGGGTTTCGGATGGGCAACTTGGAAATAAGAGGTTTCCATGTATTTGGAACTCTAAGAATTGTCCCAAAACCCCAAAGATCTTTTGTCATACATTAAGGAAGTTACTGATGAAATTTGCCACGTATTCAGATCCCTTAATATTGAAACAATATTTACAACAACTAGATTGATATTGGCTTTAAAGTGAAAGCCGATACGTCAAGATGTTGCAAATCTAAAATGCGGCTATACTCTGTAACCTAGTAATTGTAATATATAAATATTTCCGGGATCCGGCCTCACCCATCCCCTTCATTGGAGGGCACATGTTTCGTCTGTTGAGGGCTAGACTCATCAGGGCGCTTGTCTCGTCAAGAATGTGGATGTGGTCTCCCTATTCTTGACGAGAGAGCATTTATCGCTGCCCTGATGAGTCTAAACACCTAGAGACGAAACATGTACCTCCGATGTAGGTAATGGGTGGGGCTGATACTGATATGTTCAAAAAATAGTGAAGTGAGCTCTTGGAGACAGATATTAAAAACAAATAAAATTCATCCGCGCTCCACGTTGGTGCTTTGTCATTCATTCATCCGCCATCCAAAGCGCTAGCATGTGTCGCCCAAGACCGGTTTCTGGCCGTAAGCTGTCATCACCTGGGCTCAAGCTGGCCGCCTGGAGACCAGATGAAGGAACGACTAAAGCTATGACCATATAAATTGGTCATGTCGAATGGTGGCTGTAATCACATGCAGCTCTACCATCGTGCGGTAAATGGCCGCAACAGTTAAACTGCGCGAGACCATTCATGTCCCATCTAACCTACATATTCCATATTGTCCTATATCTGATCATTGCCCTCCAGTCCTTAATCTGACAGCCTCTCTCCATCGCTTCCTTGCCTTCTTTCACCTTGTGGTCTTCCACATGCAATCTTCTTCATCACTCTACTTTCTCCCATTCTTTTTATGTGACTCAGCCACTGCAGTCTTCTCGATTTTACTATCATGTTTGTCCCTGGTTCCTTGAAAATACCACAAATTTCCTCATTTGTCATATACAAGCCATCGACCTTTTTTCCCCCTGTTATCCTTCTAATTATTTCATCGTTTCCATCTTAACAGTTTCTCTTCTTCTTTCCTGTTTAGTACCCATGTCTCACATCCGTACAGTTCGTCTCATTGCATTGATTCGAAAATTATAAAGTATCAAATGTCTAATATGGAACATCTTATAGGGTTTACCTAGTTTTTTTCTTAATTTAACAATAAGCAAGCTGGATATTAATATATTTAACTACAATATAGGTTATGTTACATTAAGTTAAAATATCGTCGGTAGGTGGGAATATTAAAATTTGAAAAAATCGATATCACTTTTGAATACATCTGTTATACCAATTACTATTTCATACCAAGACACCCATAATATTCATCATAGCCTACACACTACATAGTGATGTAAATAACAGAGAAACAAATAAATTATCGCCAAATTGATCCAATCAACAATTATTACATGAATTTAAGCCATCATGTGATACCCATCACAGTTAACGCGGTATAAATAAGAGATGTAAAAAAAAACAAAAGAATTAAGATGTATATCTAACGTTAAATGAATCGATTTAGTCAGAAGTCTAATAAAGTAAAAGTTGTGTGATATTAAGTCACCCTGTAATATTAATCATAGCTAACACGACGAAAAGTATGTACAGTGGTGGTCAATAAAAGAAGGTAGTGGTAGAATAAAAAGGAAGTGGTAGAAAAAAATTAAATACCTAGTATTACTTTCTAATTTATTTACAATACAACCAGCACATTTTATGGCTGCTTAACTTCTCGAAGAATATATTTCCTCCTAATGGTTCGTACTCAATTAGAGTAGAGTGGGGCAAAATGACACACTAAAGGGTTAAATGATTATAAAAACCACAAACCCGAAAAAACATTTTAATATAAAAAGAACTCAAACATTACATCCAACTACTACGCAAAACAAGACATTTTCGTAAATAAAGAAAAACTTATCTATTAATTATAAAAATATCATGACATACAAAATATTTTTGCCCTATATGTGGGGCAAAAGTCCGATTCATGCGGGGCAAATATCCGCACACGGTTTAAATGCATAAATCGCATTGAAAATCCCCAATTTTCTCATACGACGTACACTCTACATGCCTCCACTTTTTGCAGACCTTACACTGTATCCATTCTTCAATGGGAGAGTCTTCATAGGGTTCATGGCATCCCGGACACACATCGTCAGATAGTTTCTCCTTTACCTTAATATAGGAGCCACATTAGCTGTGGTGTCTAAGGCGTCAGTCTTACGTTACGGCAGTTAATGTGGAGCGGGTTCGAATCCCGTACTAGGCAAAAAGTTTTTCTAAAAATTCTTGTGCATGTTTCTAGATAAGAGTGTAAAATCTGACAAGGAATCACATCTCAGTCACGCCAGTTCGAGGCTGGGTAAGGCCGGATGCCTTCTGAGAGGTTTTCTACGTTGGTCACTCGCGAGTCGGTAGGCTTCTCGAGATACTTTCGATTAAGCACAAAACCAACGGTTGATGGCCCGAGGGGGGTGCTGACCGGGGTTTTCGGTAGCTAATGACCGTGGTTTGGAACCCACGTTAAGCTGTAGGTCCAGTCGCTAAATAGCCTTCTCAGTTGCTGAAGCGCCTCTAACCCCAAAACTTTACTTTTTACCTTAATCTATTTTTTGATTCACCCCTCTGTAATTTTTCTTTTTAATTTGACACGCGTTGACTTTCTCAACTTCTCTTCAGCCAGACCTTCCGGTTTTAATTTATTAGGAGTGCTAGAAAGTATTAGCGATTTCTTTTCTTCTCTTATTTTTTTGTTCAACTTTTCGTTTTGGAAGTAAAATTATATCCTTAAGTGACACTAGTGTTTTCTCTGCATGTTGCTGAACTAATGCAGGCTCCAACGTCTCTGGTGATAAAGGTGTTTGCTTGACCGCGTTTGCTGTCCATAATCGAGCATCGTTCATAAGCTTTACCTAATCATTTGGCAAGCTAAAAGTTTTGCATTTATTACCAATTCAATCAAACGGCCACCATGTAAAACCGATAAAAAATAACAAATAAGAAGACATTGTGGCAAGAAATTCAGATATCATGGTTTTCTATACATACAATATACCAGTGCATAGATCTGCAAATATAAAACCGGAATTTGCCCATAGATGGCCCTAGCTGTCAATGTAGTTACCGTCAAACCGAGTTGATGGCGACATTTCCTTATTGACATCTGACAAAAATTTTCAACTCACAACAATACAAGTTTCATACAACAGCCTAGTTTGTAATAGCGTTGAACATGTCGAATTTTCTGACTGGAAACTACGATTTGCGGACAGCATTGATTTTTTGTTGTCGAAGCTTACGGTGACATTGCTCTTGGTAGATCGTAGTGTTTTGAGTGGTTTAAAAAAATCAAAAGTGGCGATTTTGTCGTGAAAAGCGAAGAACGTGGAAGACCATCGAAAAAGTTTGAAGACAGCTAATTGCAAGCATTCTTGGATAAGGATCAAACACAAACAACCATCACACTAATGCAATAATGATGTGATAATGCACCATCACTAAGCACTAAGCTTAGGAAATTATATAAACTAAACAGTTTTAGAGAATAATACCTTTCAGTTTTTTTATGCCCTGTAATAAAAATTACTCTTATTTTTTCAACCAGGTAATTTTTTCTAAAATATCTCATCAATGTATAATTATGAATAAAGTTATAGTTTATATTCATATTAATACCATGTATGACTTTTTAATGTTCCGTAAATTCATTCTGGAAAAGTAATATTTTCTAAGAAACAACGTAAAAATTAGTTTAAATAAAATAATAATATATTAATAAGGCTCCACCACTCTTACTTTATTGGTCACTACTATACAAAACTATTGAATTCGCGTTACTAATAAAAAAATATTTCAAAATAATTTTAGTGGTCTTATACTTTTGGCCTAGAGTGTATATGACATAAAGACCAGGAAAACAAACTAAATTAGCTGTCAGGCTAATGTCAGATTAATCGATTCGAGGGGAAGTGTGACTAAAACAAAGAATGAATTATTGCATGATATCAACTCACTATGTAAGTATGGCTCAGACTTTACACCGTACAAGTTTATGTACGTGAACTAAAGAATGGAGATACAGATTAAGTAAATATTGTGTATATTCCAACGAAAGAATGTACTTCCTGAAGTAATAAAATGTTCCCCATTGTAATTTGGTCTTTTGGTCCCTATCAAACGATAAAAATAAAATTTTTGACAGAACCCTACGAAACTTCGGAAAAAATAAGGGAACGGTCTGAGCCCTACAAAAACCGGCAACCGATGGCGGTGGGGCATCCAGCAAGCCGCCGAACCGAGCCCAAGGGTCGATCCCCGACTAGTTCTTATTTTATTTAACATCTGCTCGTCGAGAAGGCGGGAGGTAAAAATCGTTGGCGCGCCACAGTCGAGAGCATGCCGGCGACGACGTGAGATAGAAAGAGACAGAACTTAAACGGACCGGACACTCGGAAATTCTTTTGTTTTGTGTTTTTACTGTGTTGTATGTGTGCGTGTTGTTCGCAATTTTTCCCCGGTTCTGAATTGTGTACGGGTTTTTCAGTTTTTCCAGTGTTTGTACCTTGTCTGTTCTAAACGTAAGTACCCAAAATAAAGTCGAAAAACAAAGTATCCCGATTTCTTTGTCTCGATACACGTTTTATTTTATTTTTTTTACCTGTATGGTTGTTTGTTTTTTGTTTTGATGCCTCGAATTTGTTCTCTTTTATTGAAGATATTGTCGTGTTAGGTTAGAGTTCTTTGTTCGTTGGTACTAGCTCGGTTTCGGATGAAAATCCTTTCTAGTCGAGTGTCCTTTGTTACCACAACCGCCTAAGACGAAAAAGAACAATGCCCCGCGCTCGTGTAGTAAAAAAAAACAACGCAAAACTGGCTTTTCCTTTCCATTTTACCGACGACCTTGAGATTGGCTAGTTACCTCGCCGCTGCCTAGGAGTACGCTAGTAATTATGTAATTTCGCGTTGTACAAGTTCAGGGACACACCGAATAGTTAACGACTTTTTGATGCGACCACGTGCCGGCGGAGGGAACCACCACTACCACCATCGCCAAAAATTCACACAAAGGACGGTAAACCAGCAAAACCAACAGGATGCTGCGGTCTATGACTGGGATATTGACTTCTTTTTTTTTCGATTTGATGATTCTCGAACGCGGAACTGAGCTTGAGCAATTCAGCAAAGGTGCGTGGAAATGTTGAATTATTCTTGGAAAGAGAGAGAGGATGAATACAGGGTGATGCACAAGATCTCTGTATTTGAGTTGTAAGATTTATTTTTTGTATTCAAACACTTGAAATGAAGGATGTGGTTATGGTATCGGAAAACCTAAAAAAGCTATGCTTCTTTCAATATTATTAAAAAATAGATGAAAATATATAATAGGCCATAATTGTTCTGTACAAGGGTCTACCTGTGAAGGAGAGGCTGTTACTACTAAAGCTCTACGTTAACACTTTACTCAGAAGTTAGCAACATGTTTTCTTCTTTTCCTCCACATATCTCCTCCTTTTTTCATCTTCCTGTAGTGCTACAGCCCGTTAGTGAACCTTGACCTCTTTCAACATTCGCCTCCAACCGGATCGATCTCCAGCAGCCCCTTGCCAGTTTTTGATATACAGTAATTCTTTAGCATCTCTTACCTTGCGATTGTGACTTTGATCTACCACTTTTTCTGTTACCCCCTATTCGCCCCTCCATGTGTTTCCTTGGTATTCGATTTTCTTGCATTCTCACTACGTAACCCGTCCATATGAATCACTGAACTCCCCAGATCCACTTTGCTTGAGTTCGAAGTTATACCTGATTCTCCAAATTCCATTATCATTCCCAGTAAAGTACGTTTCAAAATATTTCGTTGCCTTTCGGCAAAATGTTAATTGCCCCAATAAATCTCAATAAAAATGGTCCTAGTTTCTTAAAAGGCACCGTAGCCGGAATGGTTTGACTTCGGAATAATTTTGGGAAAAATTAAATGTTAAATTTATAATGAATAATATATAAAAAAAAAATTATAATGAAAATAAATACATTGTTTATTGGTTTGTGTATTTTAACTTTATTAGTACAATAAAAATATATAACTTAACTGTCACTTTGATCTACATTAATAATAAGTGGTTCTATATTATTAATAAATGATGCTTAGGAATCTTCTATTTACATGGTTAATCGAATTTATCCAACTTTTTTGGGAATACTATCTACAACCTTCCTAATTAATATTGCAGCACTTGCACTTACGAGTTGAAGAAATGTTTTTTGCTCTAACATGGGATTTTACCTGATGTTTCTTGATAGACCTGATATGCTCAATTGGATTAAAAATACAGGAATACGGGGCAAGGCGTAAAAGCGTATGTCCGTAATTAAAACAGTTAATAATGACCAATTTAAGTTTTTGTTCGAATTTTCTCTATTGATTTGGAGTTACAATAAACTGTTTGAATGGTTTACTCTTTGGGAAACAGTAGCCTTAGGGCCAGCCTGATTACTCCAGTAAGTTTCAAGAGCCAAAACCGTTTTAATTTTTCTGCCGTTATCTATAATTTCTAAACTAGTCGCCAAGTACGCGCCCTAAAGGAGCATGCGTTTACTAAAGTCGCTAGTCGCGGGCCGGATTTGGCCCGCGGGCCGTATTTTGAAGATCTTTCGTATAGACTAATGACGTTTATTAAACTTGAAGAGATTTACTACTAAACACCAAAACAATTTTTTGAACTGCTCGACGCACGTTTCGCTAACCATGTTAGCATCATCAGGAGATGATTTAATCTAATTCTAAAACTAAACTATGTTCTATTTATATGAAAACCATACCTAACGAAGCGTGTAAATCATGAACCGTGAAGTGTACTAAGCCTTACATTAATAACTGAAAAAGTTGACTGAAAGGAATCGGTCCTTTATCTCGGTTCATGATTTTCTTACATTTTTCTATTTGAATGCTTTCATATGCATCCAAAGCCTTATTATTATTAACACTTTTAATTAGTCTTAAATTACTAATATCTATACGGTGGTCATATCTAATGTGAGCAATATGTTCTTTATATCTTGTCAATATGGATCTTTTTGTTTGCCCAATATACCTTCGATCACAGTCTTGACAACTAATTTCGTAAATCCCCGACTTTTCATGTTGCTCTACTTTATCCTTTGGATTACCCAGAACTTCTCTTAATTTATTATAGGGTTTGTACACAACCTTAATGTCCACTTTTTTTCAAAATTTTGTCTAGCCCTCTTATTAATTGGGCATCAAATGGTATTACCGTGAATTTCTTTGTGTTCTGATCCTTTTCAAAAGTCGAAGATTCTTTCAATAATTTTCTGAACTTATATTTTCTAATTAATTTATCTACAATGTTCTTATTATAACCATTCACTTCAGATACCTCCCCAATTAATTTTAATTCTTTGTTATAATTATCTTTATTTAAAGGAAAATTAATTAATCTATTTACCATAAAATTTAAACTAGCCACCTTGTTTTGGAAGCTATGATTTGAATCGTTAGGAATGTATCTCGAAGTGGTGGTGGTTTTTCTGAAAATATCAAAATCTAACCTATTTTTATTGTTTCTACTGACTAAAACATCCAGAAATGGTAAACTATCATTGTTTTCGGGTTCATGCGTGAATATTATATTTTGGGATTTACTATTTAAGTTCTTAAATAGTTTGTTGAAGTTCATGGTGAACCGCCGTATTCACTGGACTTAGCCCCTTCGGACTACAACTTATTTCGATCAATGCGGCACGGATTTCCAGAACAGTTGGCATCAAAAAACCATATGTTCTTTTGGCGTGGAATCCATTCTTGATGGAAAAAAGTTAATCCGTACAACTTTTACGAAAAAAATCGATATTATGAACCGAAATATCTATTAGTTTGACCACCACTTCAGACTATTTTTAAAACAACATGCTCCCTTGTTTCTCGTCCCATAATTTTAAATTATAGAGATAATATTTTCTGAAAGGATATGGGCAGTTGACCTGATGACCTCCTCCTTCATCAGACTTCCAAGAAAATGTTTTGATATTATATTTTTTCAAGGAAATCCGACTGACCGTTCACGCGTAATCCACTTCTGAGAAGGAAAAAAAACGATTGTTTTTCGTGTTTCGTCCAGTTCGTTTCGGATATTTCAGATGGTCATTGTCTTCAATTTAAATAATCAAACAGCAATAAAAAATTATGGTCGGCTCTGCTTTTAGTCGACGTCTACAAGGTGAATCACGCAATTCTGTCACATTTGGTTCGATATAAAATAAGGATTACTTTAAATTTCAAAGTAATAACTATGTGTAGCGCTTTTATTATTCAAGGTCGTTAACCTCACGTCTTGGACTGTTCTGAAGGTCGTGCTAGTTCTTTTACATGACAATAAAATTGTGAAGGTTTTGATACAGTGTGTTGATAATAATTTATATAGTTTCAATGTTTTTAATGTAACTTTTGAATTGGGTTTTTGAATAAAAAATAATTCTCGATTTTTTACTTTATTTTAAAACTTTATCGTAAATAATATTGATAATCGATGCGAAAAGCTTTTTAAAAATTTGTTACAATTAATTGAACAATTTGTTACAATTAATGAATTAATTAAAATTTATGAAATTTAAAAAAATTACCTGACTACGAACGGGCCGCCGTTTGCTGCTGTTTGTGCGTCATAATACTAAAGTGTTTTCACGTCAGTACTATCAACGGCTTCTACCTATATATACATACACGCACGCACACACACATATATATATATATATATATATATATATATATATATATATATATATATATATATATATATATATATATATATATATATATATATATATATATATATATATATATCATCATCATCATCATCATCATCATCATCATCATCAGCCTGTATCGATCCACTGCAGGATGAAGGCCTCTTCAGCATGCTTCCAACTTTCACGGTCCTGCGCTTTCCTCTGCCACTCGGGTAGTATATACTTAACGATGTCACCAATCCATCGTGCTTTCGGTCTTCTTCGCGGACGTTTGCGATCAAGCGGTATCCACTCCAGAATCGCCTTGGTCCATCTGTCTTCCCATCGCCTCGCTATATGGCCTGCCCATCTCCATTTCAATTGTTTTACTCTTCCAATGATGTCACAGACTTTTGTCTGTTCCTTGATCCATGCGCAGGACTTTCTGTCTCGTCTTGTAATGCCAAGCATACATCTTTCCATTCCCCTCTGTGCCACCCGAAGTTTTTGAATTGATTGCGATGTGAGTGTCCAGGTTTCACTGCCGTATGTCATAACGGGTAGAACGCACTGATCGAATACTTTTCTTTTCAGGCAAAGTGGGAGTCTGTTCTTAAACACTATGTTGAGCCAACCAAATGCCTGCCAGCCACATTTAACACGCCGTTCCACCTCCCGGGCGGTATTCCCCTCCATTGAAATCCTCTGCCCAAGATATATAAAGCTGTCCACAATCTCTAAATCCCTTCCCAAAACTGAAATTCTTCTGTCCTGAGCGAAGTTATTGAACATAACCTGACTCTTTTTCAGGTTTATTTTCAAGCCAAATGGTTCGCCAGCCCTTTGCAGTTCTTGTATGCGTCTTTGCAGCTCCTCTGGGTCTTGTGAAATGAGAATAATATCATCTGCAAATCTAAGATGGTTTAAGTTTGCACCATTGATCTTTACACCATCCTGTTCCCAATCCAGTTTACGGAATACTTCTTCAAGGCCAGCCGAGAAAAGAATAGGCGATATTGCGTCACCCTGCCGTACACCTCGTTCTATATTAATTCCCACTTCAAGATCATCAAGGTGAATTGTGGCTGTAGCTCCATCATATATCGATTCTAATAGGTTTACATAGGCTCTCTCTACACCTTGGCTAAGCAGTGCATCCATTATCGTATGCTTTGAGATGGAATCAAATGCTTTTTCGTAGTCTATAGAAGCCAAGCACAGTGGCATGGTGTATTCGTTGTGCCTTTCTATGACCTGCTGTACAACCTGGATGTAATCCATTGTACTGAATCCTGCTTGTTCTCTTGGTTGTGCGTCATTCAGTTTTTTTTAATATTCTTTTAGAAATTATCTTAGTGAAAACTTTGTACATCACTGATAGGAGGCTTATTGGACTTATTGGGGCTTATCCAATAAGCCTCATATATATATATATATATATATATATATATATATATATATATATATATATATATATATAAAATACATATACATATAACATAAAATTATAAAATACATATACATATAATATAAAATTATGGCTGGCAAAGTGCAAAATAAGATATTATTAGATACTAATTTAGTTCAGTAATGTGTGAGAAAGGGTTCATAAACGCCAATTCTGATAATATACCTACTGTGGATATTTTTATGGTCACAGATTTTCTCAAAAATTACATCGGGTTCAATTGAGCTGAAATTCGAGGTGCTAAAGCATCAGTGTGAGTTAAAAAAAAATTTAGATGTAAATAAGAAACAAAATATTTCTATTAAATATAATTCATTTATTTATAGGGTGTCACGAGAAAGTTACGGTGACAAGGCTATAGATTTTTTAGATGTTTGTTTTGATTTTATGGAAAACTGCTTTGCCAATCCATAATTTAACTAGTTGATGTTCATCAAACTGATCACACAAATTTCTGTACTCTTCGACCATCTACAAATTAGATTATCCTGTAAAACTTTCATATGTATAAGTATATATCATTCATATCATATGTATATATTTTCATATGCAATTACCTTCTAAAATGGTAGACGAATTTTGTTCCAGCGCGATTTCTTGAATAGTATTATTGCTATCCTACAAAATAGACGATCCAGTAGGGCTTTCTCATTGTTACTATCATCGGTTGTGTTGCTACATTTAGATTCTTTGCAAACCAGCAGAAATATTCCTTCTTATAAATTTGGCCCGTTAATTTGTTTTCTCTACATGAAGTAATTAATATAAATAAAAATTATAACAACGAACGCAAAAAACAAAAGGAACCTTAATCTAATTTCAATATTTCATTCGGAAATTTTGTCTCTTTTAAAATGTTATCTCTTTTGAGCCTCCATCTCTTATGTAAAGATATATGAGTATAACGTCAAAAACAGTACCGAAAGCCTAAATAACAATTAAAAGCAAGTATATTTTCAAATCGTTAGCAAGCTAACAAATACAGTGAAAGATTAAACCTACAGAACAATGACTAAAATCAATAAATTGTTTTATTTGCCCGAGACTCCGATTATTTCCGGAAAGAGAGCGAAAGAAAATTTCGATGTAACTTCCGAATTGTTCCGAGCCGACCCGACATTGGCGATATTGGCTTTTGATACTGTTGTGAAGTCACATACGTTCAGGTGTTTTTCGGGAAGTGTCGGCGCCTCATCGGTACTAGGTTTAAAAATGTATTTTCAATTTTTTATAAGATAAAATTTTAATCAAAACATAAGTAAAAATAGTTTTATTATAAAATTTATATATGATCTTTCCATTTATGACAAAAAAAAATGTTCAGAATCCAAATTGTATGCTCGTCCTTTCTTTGAGTTAAAAAAGAAAGTATATCCATCTCAAGTATAAAGATAACTTTAATATATTATTTTGGATTTTGAACTGAGCATAAATGTATTTAAATTAAAACATTCCATGCTTCACGTTACTAACCTTGATGAGATTATTCTTAAACATCAAACAAATCAAAAATAACAGTTTTAAGAGTTTTTTAATATATCTTTCGGTGCACAATTTATAAATAGGACAACCTAAATTTCCAAGTCTAAAAATACGAAATTTATTCGATTTTCCAAATTGGAACAATGCATATTTATTAGTGCTGATATTTTGTTTTGACCAACGCCGACTTGGCTGTGACTCATCAGAGGTTTACTAGGGTGAGTTATTTGGGATGAAGGAAAATTTAGCGAGTATTCCAGAGAGGGGAAGCGTGATGATATTCATTCTCGAAATAGAAATATCTAACTCTTTATCCTGCTTGTTAAAAGTATCTTCCGAGACCGGTTTCTGGCATCGTGGCCTTCATCAGTCTCGTGTCCATGTTCCAGGGTCAACGAAGAAAAGTAAGGGCATAAACCATGCTGAAATCGCTGCATTGACAATAGATTTCTTCACAAAAGTTATGGAAAATGTGTTACAAAGGACATAAGGTTGCCTTGCTGCTAATGGCCCACATTTGATTGACATAAATTTCAAAAATTAATTGAAACAAAATTTAAAGATGAAATAAATAGGAAGAATAAAATGTTTGTTTCTTAAAAAGTTTATAAGTAATTTAAATTCACTGCTATTTTACACGCTGCGTATTCGTCCCTTACCATCCAATAAAATATTGAAACTAAAACATGTAAAAAATTACCAGGTGTAGCGGTTAATAATTCTTAATGTTAAAAAAAAACACGTTTAATTTGGGATAAACGTAAAGAATGTTTTTGAAGTTATACTTCTTATGGCGTAGGTCATACAAATTTTTTTTATTAATTACGCCATAGAACTGTAACTTCTTACGTGCGTAGCTAAGTACACACACGCTTTTTTACAAAATATGCGCCACCGTAAGCCGCACATTTTTCATTTTTCCCCTCTCTCAGTTTGTGCATGTAAAACCATGAAAAACCGTACGTTTTTTAAAGTGGTCCAGTCATCAAGCCATTTTTCGATATCTCCGTAATTCAATTCGTCTATTAGAACCTTTGGTGTGAAACATTAAACTTGAAGAGATTTACCACTAAACACCAAATCACTTTTTTTGAACTTCTCGACGCACGTTTCGCTAACCATGTTAGCATCATCAGGAAATAATTTAATCTAATTCTAAAACTAAACTATGTTAAGGGTTACATTAATAATTGAAAAAGTTGACTGAACGGAATAGGTATTTTATCTAGGTTCATGATTTTCTTACATTTTTCTATTTGAATGCTTTCATATGCTTCCTAAACTATTATTATTAACACTTTTAATTAGTCTTAAATTACTAATATCTATACTGTGGTAATGTTCGATTGCATGTTGGGCAACACAAGATTTTCCATTTCTCCCATATCTAATGTGGGCAATATGTTCTTTATATCTTTATATCTTGTCAATATGGATTTTTTTGTTTGCCCAATATACCTTCAATCACAGTCTTGACAACTAAATGTTTCGTAAATGCCAGACTTTTCATGTTGATCAACTTTATCCTTTGGATTACCCAGAACTTCTCTTAATTTATTATATGGTTTGTACACAACCTTAATGTCCTCTTTTTTCAAAATTTTTGTTTAGCCCTCTTGTTAATTGGGCATCAAATGGTATTACCATGAATTTATTTGCGTTCTGATCCTTTTAAAAAGTCGAAGATTCTTTCAATAATTTTCTGAATTTATGTTTTCTAATTAATTTATCTACAATGTTCTTATTATAACCATTCACTTCAGATACCTCCTTAATTAATTTTAATTCTTTGTTTTAATTATCTGTATTTAAAGGAAAATTAATTAATCTATTTACCATAAAATTTAAACTAGCCATCTTATTTTGGAAGCTAAGATTTGAATCGTTACTGACCATTTGTTTATGGTAGCGAACTGCATTATCTGTTTTACCTGGTTTCAGAAGCTCATGGTACACGATACCCTTCTGATCCCATCAAATGCACAGCATTGTCATTTTTCCAAAGCGATTCGGTCTTGCGGTCGATGTTAATGGTTGTCCTAGGTCAACCCATGATTTTCTGCTTTTTGGGTTCTCGCGATATATCCATTTTTCATCTCCAGTCACGACCCAATGCAAAAAAGTATTTCTTTTATGCGGAGAAAGCATAATTTCGCACAACGTTTTTCATCACAAAACATTGACGCTAACTCGAAATCGTTTAAACATAAATGGTGTTTTCAAAGGTTCTGTCGTAGCAACAAAATGATGTAAGAGATTAGACTGTCAACCGACCCTTGTTTCCAGCGCCATCTCTTAAAAAACTTTAGAATTATTTTCCACCACACCTGGTATAGTAAACCTTATTAATATTTTCGTTTTCTACGCATTTTATTTCTAGAACAATCCTTAAAAAAATATTGGCAACAAAGGATTCGTGGTGTGACAGGATATTGACTTAAGTCGAGGTTTCCAAATCACTCATTACGTACACAAGACAGTATCAATGTTAGTATTTAGAAAGATGAATGTGTAGAGAGATATTGATCTGGCCTTCTGACGTCCTGTCACACCTAAGAACAGTGATTTAATAAAGTATTTAACTTTTACTCCAAGATGAAAAAGTACAAGGAATGTTCTTGTAAATACATTAACTTAGTTATACGATTTCTTCCATAGATTTTAGCATAAATTTGGTTTGTTTTGTTACAAAATAAGGAAAACATTATTGCATATTATTATTTGATGACTAAATTGATATCAGTAAATTTTCTCTTCATAATACGTTTTAAACAATTCACGACACACGATGTTATTTACATTCTATCAAAAATGTACTGGGAATTGGTTAATAAAACACAAAATGTTTATTATGTATTTATATTTATTTCGGCCCCTTCCGAAATAACACACTTATGTCAACGAATAATCAAATTAAACATTAAAACATTTAGAACAAATTTAAAAAAACGTGATCACGAACGCGCCACGATTGACTGCCATGTTTGTGACGTCATAATAGTAAAATGTTTTCATGTCAGTACTGTCAACGGCTTCTACCTGTTTATTTACTGTCAAAATTATTGTTGATTAATTGCAAAATAAAATATTGTTTGTTACTAATTTAGTTCAATAATCTGTGACGAGAAACGAGAATTTTAATAAAAAAAAATGATTTGATGTTTAGTGGTAAATCTCTTCGAGTTTAGTCTTTCCCACCAAGGGTTACTATAAACGAATTAATTTAGTTATATATATATATATATATATATATATATATATATATATATATATATATATATATATATATATATATATAAATATATTACAAGAAATGAATAAGATGTTCAATGACTCATTCCACAAACAAAAAGAAACAAACCTAGAGAAAAATAAACGTGGGTATTTCACCGGAGCTCCTCTTCCTTGGTTGACGTCCGCAGCCGTCGCGTTGCAGCAACCCCTGCCAGCCGTGCACCCTCACCCCTTCGTCCCGGTCGCCATGGCAACGGCTTGGTGTTGGTAGCGGTCCCCTTGCCGTAGTCATCGATCGCGGAGCGGCGTCTGGCCCTCGCTGCCGCCCCCCTTCCGCTCCCGTCGCTGCCGATTTTGACGGCCATGACGGTGGTGCATTCCCCCGAAGGCATCGAACCACTGCCGCCAGCCATTTGTTGAATGCCGGGTTTGTTGCTCCTGTTGGTGACTAAGGGAAAATCCGCCCTTTGTGTACGTGTGCGAGTTTCGTATGAAAGAACCGATTTTTTTCCATTCACAGCACTCAAAACTGATAATTTATTGTTATGTAAATCATCATTACTCATTCGTTCATATTAGGCTTGTAAATCTTGCTCGAACATACAAAAATGGTTCTAATCTTATCACCTACTGAACTATTTCCACTCTAGAACTACAGGTTAACGTAGAGTCAGAACCACGTTCATCAATTATTGATTAAGCATCCTCGAAGAACGTCTATCCTATATTTCTCCGTAATCTTTAGTTTTGACAAAAGTCTACTGACTGGCCAGTACGCAATATATATATAAGGCCTCTTAGTGGATATCCGACCTTACCCACCTTTGAATTGATGTTACTGACGACTGATGCTTTGACGAATTTCTCATCTGAAGAAATGCAGTGCAACAAGCCTAGTGTTGGATGGTTACCCATCCAAGTACTACAGCAGCAAGTAGCGCTGCTACATTTCGATCTCCCGAATCGTCAGATTGCAGGAAATGCCTCATCCGGGTCTACCAATTGGGTTTTTGAATACAAACTTATAGATTTTTTTCCGATTATTTTAAAACTTTATAATAAATAATATTGATGGGATTGCTGGGAAAAACTTTTTAAAAATTTGATACTATTGATTATGAATGAATTAAAATGTATAAAATTTAAAAAAACGTGACTACGAACGCGCCGCGATTGAGTGCCATGTTTGTGACGTCATAATAGTAAAGTGTTTTCATGTCAGTACTGTCAACGGCTTCTACCTGTATATATACTATCAATAATCACTACTTCAATAATCTGTGACAGAAGGTTCATAAGGGCCAAACCTATCAACTGTCAGCCGACCATCAGTCTTCAATGCCTGTAATGCATTTCTAACCTATATTTAAACATATAAACATACCCCACCAAATGAATATGTTCAATCAATAAATGAAATGTACCAAAATCTTGAAAAACACTAAATATTTTAACTGTTTTATTTTATTTAGAATAGAAATATACCGTTTTTTTTACTTTTTGTTTGGATAGTAGGTTTGCTTTTCTATTTTCCTTTTTTTTGCATACTCCTTCAGTTGTTTATTTTGATTCCATGGAAAACTGGTTTGTCAATCTTCAATTTAACTAGTCGATGTTCATATATATTAGTTCGCTCCGTTTATAGAATAAAGCAAAATAATAAATTTTTCATACCTTAAATAATACACTTTCCATCACTATTTATTACTTGTTGCCAGTATGATGGCAATTTGTATATCCCATTTTTAAAAAATGCTTTATCCATAGAGACGAAAAATTCAAATAGTGCTTGTCTGATATCTTCTTCGTTTTCGATTTTTTTGCCTTGCAAAAAATGTCGTAAGAACAGAAACAAGTGATAATCGGATGGTGCTGAGTAGGTCTGGGGAGTATGGTGGATGCGACAGAATTTTCCAGCTTAGCTCTGAGTTTCTGACGAGTCCCCAAAGCAATATGTGAGTATGTATTGAACATTGCCGACCTCTTTTCTTATTTATTTATTTTATAATTATAATTATATAATATTATATTATAATTATATATAATTATATAATTATTTATAATTATATAATAATTATAATATAATCATTATAATCATGCGGCACCCATCTCGAATATTTCCACACCAATCCTAGTTTCCGAATATGGTCCGAAATGGTTTGTTGAGCTGAATCAAGCCTTTCCGCAATCTCCGATGTTGTCAAAAAAAGGATTTTGCTCTAACATGATTTTGACGGTATCATCGTCGATCAAAGATGGTCGTCCAGAACTTGGCTTATCAGAAAGGTCGAAATCACCTATTTGAAGTTTTTTGAACCATCTTCTGCATATCTTATCACAAACGTACCTTCACTTTCAATAAATTTCTACACGCTTCTCTAACATTTTTCCTTGTTGGAATTCGTTCGAAATAGAGTGGCGTAAATGAACTTTATCAGTAGCCATGGGTACACGATCTCCATCTCACTTAATGCTAACATGAATCTTCTTCGTTTTAGTTTATCTGCTGGATCAGTATGCATACATTCAGTGATAAAAAGAGATAGCTAAATATGCGCTAAATGAATATGCGCATACTTGTTGAAAAGAAAGAACTTTCCGGTACACCTAATATATATATATATATATATATATATATATATATATATATATATATATATATATATATATATATATATATATATATATATATATATATATATTAGGTGTATATATATATATATAAATAAAATATATATATATATATATATATATATATATATATATATATATATATAAATAAAATATATATATATATATATATATATATATATATATATATATATATATATATATATATATAAAATACAGCAAAATACATCAGATTGATGTCGGCATTGTCTTCGCGAGGAACCCATCATTCTATGGACAATATTATTTACAATACAATTACATTACAATACAATTTATATTATAAAAATAAACAAAATATAAATTAAATTTTAAACATAATGCGTCAGTAACTTACCGAAATGCACGTTGTGCGTCTATCAACCTTGTCAAAAAAACGGCATAGGTTTGGGGGCGTTAGGATAACTAAAGTCACGTGGGCAGATTTACTAGGGTTAAAAATTTGAATATTAATACGACTTCAGGATATACTTCAATAACAAAAACTATAGCCAATTTGGTACACTTATGATTTAACCCTCAACAGAAGCACTAGATAAGGAATACCCAGGGGTGACTTAAAAATGTTTTCCTTATAAATGGTCACGTTGGGGGAATGGCTTTGAGTGGGGGAAAAAAATTATCCTTACTAGAGATCCCCCACCATAGCCATCTTAAGATGTGAATACTAACAAAAATATAAGCGACAATGGGTACATCGCACCCAGTGCTGTTGTGCCAGTGTTTTTTTTTATTTAAATAACCTTTTTGCTCAAATAGTATGTTTTTTTTTATCTTGGCACAGTTTGTGGTAAATAAATCATAAATATTATATTTTCTATAGTAATTTTATAGAAAACTTTGATTTTTGATTTTTTTAACATTTATTTATCGGTTTATTTCATTTTCTATTTAGCTCAAAATGAACAGGCGATCTCGTACTCGCTGTGCGTCTGAAGTAGAAACATTATATGAGGCAGCTGATATTTTCGACGACAAAGAGAGTGAAAGCAAGACTGAATCGGTTTTTGAAGAGCATCATACTACTGAACTTTACCTAACTAAATAACTATATTTTTATTTAGGTTAAATTTAAATAAATAAATATTAAATCGGATAATTTAATCAAAAGATATTCATAATCAAAGACATACGGCTATATATATATATATATATATATATATATATATATATATATATATATATATATATATATATATATATATATATATATATATATATATATGTATATATATATATATATATATATGTATATATATATATATATATATATATATATATATATGTATATATATATATATATATATATATATATATATATATATATATATATATATATATGTATATATATATATATATATATATATATATATATATATATATATATATATATATATATATATATATATATATATATATATATATATATATATATATATATATATATATATATATATATATATATATCTGTGTGTGTGTGTCAAATGCGAAAAGCATAAATATATGTTTTTGTGTTTTCTGTAATTCCTGTTATATGTATGGCATACCCATGTGCTCCTGAATCGGAAAGTGCTTCTCTTGCGGGTTAATTCTTAATTTGTGTATTCTAAAGCGCAAAAATTCACAGATATAGCAAGGACAATTTATTTTTTTTGTAGAGTTGTATAATGATTACTAATTCAGTACGATTTTTAGTTTACAAGCATTAAAAAAAACTAATGTTACAACAATTTTACAACAAATATCATCAGAGTTGTGCAAAATAAAATGTACATTCATTTTTACTAGACTTTATATAAAAAATCATTTGCATGACAGTCAACTAGGTGAAGAGACGCCGCCGCCACGCGAGGCCAATGGCTTCGAAGCCGCCTTCATAGCCGCAGCCATCGTTTCAGTCAGAGGGGAGAATCGAAAATCGACTCATCTAATGAATAATACACCGGGTTTTGTTTACGTCTGCCTGTTCTATACTATCTCGATGAAAAAAAGCCCCAAAATTCTGTCGGTAATCTCGGAAATTCGTGGAAAGACCGTAAAAACGTCAGGTATCGAAATTCTGGTCAAGTAAACAAAAACGAAGCCCTGTAGGTAGAAACAGCGTAAAATTTCTTGTTGGGGGCTGGAATTTTTACTTTAACATGGACCTACATAAAGATTTTTGATGGTTTACCACGACCAAAAATGATTTAAGCAAATAAATCGTCGAACAAATATTAAAATTTCTTCTTCAATATTGATGTTGTGATAACTTCAATTTTGTACCTAAATATGTAATTAAAATAAACTAAACTTTTGCTAAATTATTCTATTGGAATCTTCGGTGTGAAACACAAAACTCGAAGAGATTTTCCACTAAACACCTAATCATTTTTTGAAACTCCTCGAAAGTTTCGTTATCCATGTTAGCATCATCAGGAGATGATTCAATCTCATTCTAATTTAAACTGAACTATAGCTCGTACAAAATAAAAGTAGTTGCAAGTCATTAAGCACGTGATCAACATTTTGACTGTCCTGTTATCAGATTGTGATTAGATATCATAACCTTACTTTAGTGAATTATTTATACAATTTAAACTTTAATAAGAATTTTAAAATATCTACTCTAAATTAAATGCGACTTACTAAGTAACTAAAGAATATATAATAAATATTGAAAGTATTGCAAGTGTCTTCGATTTAGTACCTCTAGATAGATTCGGCACATCCAAAATGCTTAGTTCAAAAACCATCGACATTTTTTAATAGTTGAATGATTATTAAAATATAAAGATTATGTAATTACCAGTGACATTTATCGATATATAATATGCAAGTATAAAATAGAAAAAAACAATTAAATATCAGCATTTTTCATTAATATAATAAAAGTAAAGTTTTGGGGTTAGAGGCGCATCTGCAACTGAGAAGGCTATTTAGCGACTGGACCTACAGCTTAAACGTGGGTTCCGAACCACGGTCATCAGCTACCAAAAACCCCTGTCAGCACCCCCCTCGGGCTATCAAGCCTTGGTTTTGTGCTTAACCGAAAGTATCTCGAGAAGCCTACCGACTGGCGAGTGACCAACGTAAAAAACCTCTCAGAAGGCATCCGGCCTTACCCAGCCTCGAACTGGCGTAACTGAGGGATGATTCCTTGTCAGATTTTACACTCTTACCTAGAAACACTCACAAGAATTTTAGAAAAACTTTTTTTGGCCTAGTACGGGATTCGAACCCGGTCCACAATAACTGCCGCAACATAAGGCAGACGCCTTAGACACCACAGCTAACGTGGCTCCCCATTAATATAATCACTTATTTTCAATCAAGTATAAGCTTTCTGTCATACCATTTCATTATTTTATTTTCTCTAAGCTTGATTCTTATTTTCTTGATCAAAGCTATTTTTCTTTCCTTCATATAACATCTCAAATATCTATACGTTTTAGGGCAACATTGGGGAGTTCCGTAAGCACTGCTCTTGAATCATTTTTTTTCCATTTAAAACCTACTTCTTTCAATATGTTGCACAATAACATACGACATCCATCAAACACTAAACTTGAAGAGATTTACCACTAAACACCAAAACACTTTTTTTGAACTGCTCCACGCACGTTTCGCTAACCATGTTTGCATCATGAGGAAATGATTTAATGCAGCACTTCAAAAAAATGTTTTGATGTTTAGTGGTAAATCTCTTCAAGTTTAGTGTTTCACACCAAAGGTTCCAATAGAAGAATTGATCCATCACACAGTTGTTTCTCTTTTAAGTGCTCATGTAAGGAATTCAAAGTTACATCCTGAAAATGAGAATTAAACTGTGAGTACCTACGTATAAACTAAATATGAGATTAAGAACAATCTTTTCTGCAATTCTTAGTACGAATACTTAGAGTGTTCATGCATAATATAAATGGTGTCATGAATAGAACTTGCATGATTAGAAGCTGCACTATTGGTAACCCTTTAGGTAGAACTATGCTTCCTAGTGGATTTTAAAAGTTCATTGTTTTGTGAAATAGTACCAACAGCGGACATACTCAACCACCTAACATACCACTCTAACAACCGAAAGAGTAAGAATGGACCATTATTGTCTCGTTCTTGTTCTAAATAGTGCACCAGAGATCCTGCTAACTCTTGACAATGACTATTTAACTGATTTGGCATTCTGCAAGCGCTACTCTGGCAATTATAACACTGTGGTAATTCTTAAAAGAACTGTTTTCGATCGTAAGGTAAGAAATGAAAGTATTGTATTATCTATATAGGGGATAACCTCCAAACGTGTCAATAGATATCACCGAGAAATCTGTAAAACTCGACAACGTCGCATATGCTGTCAACCGAATACAGCCGCTAAGTTTGAAATTTATTGAATACATTCCATTTGATTCTTTTATTATTTAATTTATGTGGTGGTATTTCTGCTATTCCTCAATAGCGTCATCGATAACTTGCAACGGTTTTTGTTTTGTACAGACTATATTATCTATTTATATGAAAACCGAAAATTGTAATAATTGAAAAAGTTGACTGAACGGAATAGGTCGTTTATCCCAGTTCATGGTTTTCTTAAATTTTTTGCTTCAATGCGCTTCCCAAGCCCCATTATTATTTACACTTTTATTAAGTCTTAAATTACTAATAATCTGTATTATAGTTATGTTCAAGTACATGTTGGTCAACGCAAGATTTTTTTATTTCTCTTATATTTAATGCGTTCTTTATTCCTGGTTAATATCAGATATATCAGCTTGAACAGCCGACGTCACCGAAACGCCTGATAACCATGACGTCGAATTTGTCGTGCAGAAGATGCATTGTTGCATGCGCAGTGTGACACGTAGCACGCACGTCTTGTTAGAACCACATGTTGTTGAAATCCATATCTTCCAATTTAGGCCAGAAAAAATTGGTTATCATCGCTCTGTACCTCTCGCCGGTGATAGTTAAGACGACGCTAACTTCATTTTAGAAAAAGTACGGGCCAATGACCCCGCCGGACCAAAATTCACACCAAACAGTGACTTTTCTGGATGCATTTGCAACTGATGGATCTCATGCAGATTGTTATCTCTCCAAATGCGACAATTTTGCTTGTTGACATAACCATTCATCGAAAAATGAGCCTCATCGCTGAACATAATTTTCCGTCCGAAATCAGGACCCACTTTCAACTGCTCCAGAGCCTAGGCCGCGAAGCTCGACGCTGCCTATGGTCGTTTACC